>CM056504.1:34182721-34441812 GCA_029783415.1 Anisodus acutangulus
TTTGGCCTATGGTACCTGAGTAAAAGGGTAACTGCATCATAGAAGCCTTGGAGAACAGTGGCTAGAATAAGTTCATTTTCATCATCACCTCCCGTCACAAAGAATGTGAAGATCTTGTACAAACTTATAGACAACAACGTTATTGCCAAACATTGCTATCTCCGCTGCACATCAGGTAAAAGTAAGCAAAAGAATAAAAAGTAGAGAATCCTATGAAAAAGAGATCCACAGTACACGAATAAATATAAAGAACAGTCTTTCCAGAAGCACCAGATCACTTGGTAATAGAACAAAAGCAATGACTTTCCAGAAGCATATAAAACGGTCAGCCATGAAGATCAAAGAGAAGCCAAAAGGGTGAGTACCAGTACCTTCAGTTCGAGCATTTGTCCTTTGAATCTTGGTAAAAATAGACTTCTCAAAAGCAAGCTTGGCGCTGTGTGTTGGCCAGTCATCACAGTAGTATTTAACCGCTACACGTTTTCTTTCGGAATCCAAAAGAAGTATATTCTTTACCACAGGGCAAGAACCCTACACAATCATATGATCATTCTACCATGAGTAAACCTTTTTACGCACATTCCAAGTTCATAAATTTATTTTCTTTAGCATGCATTTCTGATAGAATAAAATCAGCTTATTTTGAAAAGTGTTTTTCGAAAGAAACTTTTGGCGAGAAACAATTTGTTTTTGGCTCATCAAATTGAAAAAACACTTTTAAGCAGTAATTAATGTGACAACTTTTAAAAAGTGTTTATAACTTTATTACTCAAAGTTGCTTGTCAAAAAAGTACTTTTGGTACAGAAAAACCTTATGTATAAGGTTAGAAATAGTGAATTGAGGTAGAGTTGACCAATGATCCTGTAGTCATTTGGCCGGCGGAGAAAAGCTACTTTAATTTAGCTTCTAAAAAAACATCTTTTGTTACTCCCGAAATCACTTATTTTCTTTTAAAAACTTGATTAAACACTTCACTTTTTTTAAATAAGCACTTTTGAACTCCCATAAACTTGGCCATACAGGCTACACATTGACAGATGCAAGTTTACACTGGGCAGGTGGACCCACACCTTATCTACTTGGACTATATATATATATATTAAAAATTATGTCTTTATGCTAAGGTCACACCTGTTTTCACAAATTCATACTGAGTGCATTGTTATTTCACATCAAGTTAACAATGATTGGATCAGATCAGCTAAAATTACACAATATTAGATAAGTCAAAATTTCATTAAATTAAAGAAAAAAGATTTGACCAGCTAAATGACATGTCATAATAAATACACTACAAAGAGGCCGTTTATTCATACATGTACATCTGTAGCTACTGCGATCTGAAATATGCAATGATTAAAGGAAATGATCAGCTAAACTTACCCAAAGATTTCATTTTTTTTCTCTTTTTTAATGATGAATCAACCCTATTTTTCAGTTGGTCTTTAATTTTTGCACCTCAAATTTTCGGTTTTTAATTTTTTTTCCCTTCATCATTTTTGACATGGCATAATTGTCACTACTCAAATCGGAGGGCCATGACGGGCACCCAGATCTTACTTGACGAGTACCACTAATCACATAATTAACATCTAACCATAATAAATCATGGCCACAAGGATCGTTACCAAATATCTTGCTGACACACACACTAAGGCCGACAGGGCCATACACGATTACTATACACATGACAACTGTCTACAAGCCTCTAAAAAGTATGTAACATCATAAGGTCGGGACAGAGCCCCGCCATACCCCTATGCATATCCAAAATATTATACCACGACCAGACTGCAACTCTGGAACAAATAGAGTGCTCCAATATCAGCTGAACCAGCAACCTACTAGTGCGGACCGTCACCCTATTTACCTGAACCTGCGGGTATGAAACGCAACATCCCCCGATAAAAAGGACGTCAGTACGACTGATGTACCGAGTATGTCAGGCATGAAAAATAGCATAATAGAGACCTGAAAGTAACATGAGACAAGAAACAACCACCCAGTCGAGAATGCCTCTGAGGGCCATAATATGCATAAGTATCATGTCTGTGTAGAATGCATCTGAGGGCCATAATATAAGTATCATGTCTGAGCAGAATGCCTCCGAGGCCCATAATATGCCTAAATGTCATGCACAATGCGGTCATACATAAATATATGCGTATATAACGCCGTCTCCCATCATATCATTTCGACCTCTGTGGGCATAATCATCATCATATACCAGTTGATCAGGTGGTGTGCGTATATAACGTCGTATCCCTTTTCCCATTCCCTACATATATATAATGCATACCATATAGTAGTGTATATAACATATGTGGGTCCAGGGTAATATATGAATAAAATGCATGAACGATAATAAAACATTCTGAGTTTATCGGAGTGATGTAATGTCGCTTCACCTCCGATTAATATTGTGAATATTAACATCTTTTCCATATACCTCAATAAGGATTTAGGAACATATTTAGACATACTTTGAATATAGGAATGAATAATATGAACATCCTTAACTACTAAGAGTAGAATCATTTATGAAACAATATTATGTTACGTTTCGTACTCAGAACATGCCAAGAGAAGAAATGATTTTCCTTAACATACCTTTCGTCAATCTACTCATTGACATATCGTATTCAATCATCAAGGCACCTCACTCTCAATCACCCAGAATAGCTCTAAACCCGAGCTTGCTTCACTTCAAATAAATCTCATAAATCAACAACAAAAAGGAGAAATTACGATCCACTAGCATCACGGGTTCCCGACCTTGAATTTACGTTGTTGATTAAAACTTAACTCCTCAAATGAAATACCCAAATTTTATATCTATATGGTTGGATATTCTTGTTGTATATATGTATGTGGCTGCTTCTCCACAAAGATTCATCTCCAAGTTTCATGTTACTACTATGTTTGACTAAGTGAAAATGCTAAGTGTGTTTGCTGTTCACATTTTTTGTCTTACTTCTCCAACAAAATGAAATATTTACCAAACAAAATGTTAAGGGGTTGCTGCATACGAATGAGTATGTGCTCTCCCCTCCAACCCAATTTCCTATACAATAGCAAGTACATGGAAATAGGATAAGATACCTCTTCCATGTGTAAGCCTTTGCCGACCGTCTTAGCTTAGTCACCACTTAAGGTTTCCACTTAATTTTATGTGCATGCATAAGTGTACCTCCTTGTTGCCACATGTCAATGCTTATATGGGATTTGTCCACTTAATCGATAAATAATTCATACACTCATTTTTATAATCATGTGATATAACACTAGTCCATATTCTCTTTCGGTACACATAAAATATTATTACTAGTCATCATTGTCACCTTATTAAAATCCTAAATTATTTCGGGACCGCATTCTTTTATACACTAAGATCTTCATTGCGTACGTGAATATGACAAAAAATTCTCCAAGACTCGGGTCTACTTGCATACGTCTAGCTGCTCAAACTATTGTCCGAAAGTACGGGGTGTTACATCCTCTCCCCCTTAGAAACATTTGTCCTCGAATGTTGGGGTGACATATCTAATCCCCGTTACATAACCAGCGAATACAACTACTTTTCCACGGGGCCATATAATATAACATACATCATTACATCAGACCTCCCATGATCCTTAAGCATTAATTATAATAATATGAAATAGAATTCACCTTATACTTCCCTCGGACCCTCGGTTCTGGTCTGAAATAGGTATGGATTTTTGTGTTTCATCTTCTCTTCCGCCTCCCATGTGATTTCTTATACATTTTTATTCCGCCCTAAAATTTTCACGGAGGCTACTTCTTTAGTCCTCAACTTGCGGACTTATCGATCTAAAATAGCAATAGGAACCTCTTCATATGATAGATCCTCTGTAACCTTTACATCGTCAATCGGTATAATCCGGGAAGGATCCCCACACACGCTCTTAACATAGAAACATGAGAAATCAGATGAATAAACTCTAACTCCGAAGGCAAGTTTAATTTGTAAGATACTTAGCTGATTCGTCGAATTATGAGATATGGCCCAATGTACCTTGGATTGAGTTGTCCCTTTTTGCCCAAATCTCATTACACCATTCATAGGAGAAATCTTCAAGAAGACCCAATCGTCCACTTGGAACTCTAAGTCTTGCTGCCGTACATCTGAATACGGCTTCTGACGACTTTGAGCGGTTAACAACCGTTCTTGGGTAAGATTCACATTCTTTATAGCTTGGTGCACTAGGTCAGCCAAAAATAATTTTGATTTGCCTACTTCAAACCATCCGATAGGAGATCTACATTTACATCCATACAAAGCCTTGTATGGAGTCATTTTACTGCTAGCATGATAAATTTTATTATACACAAATTCAATAAGTGATAGAAGATCATCCCAACTTCCCTTGAAGTCCAATACACGAGCTCGTAGCATATCTTTGAGCATTTAAACCGTACGCTCGACCTTCCCATATGTCTGAGGGTGGAAAGCTGTACTAAAATTCATTTGGGTGCCTAAACATTTTTAAATGACTCCCATAAGGTAGTTGTGAACTGTGCACCTCGGTCAGATATAATAGAAATAGGCAAACCATGAAGGCGAACAATCTCCTTAACGTACAACTTTGCGTAGTCCTTGGCTGTGTAGGTAGTTTTGACCGTCATGAATTGAGCTGATTTGGTCAGTCTATCAACAATCACCCTAATAGAATCAAGCTTATAATAAGGTGTAACATCCCGTACTTTCGGTTCATGGTTTGAAACGCTAGGCATATGTAAATAGACCCGAGCGTTGGAGGATTTTTGGTCATTTTACATATGCTAATAAAGAGTTTAGTATATAAAAGGATAAAATCCCGAAATAATTTTAGACATAACAAGTGTGATGACGGGGATTAGAAATAATATTTGGTGTGCGCATAAATGGATTATGGACTAGTGTCATATCAAAAAATTATGACATTTATATGAAGGTCTTATAAATCATTAAGATTGAATGGAATTGGGATCACAAAATTAATTATGTGTGTGACTGATTAATTATGAGATAAATTTAATTAAGAAGGGGAAGGCTTAAGCTTATGTGTCGAGTAATTAAACATCCAACATAGAGAGGGTTCCAGCGAACAAGCCATTTAGGACAACTTAATTTAGGATCAATTACACGTATAACAACACATGTCTTTGGAGAATTTAGGAGATAAAATGTTCAGCAAGCAGTGTATTCCACATTCAGAAAATTCTATCCTACGTCTCACGAAAAATTAGAGCTAAGATTAGAGCAATTTTCATATTAATTTCATCCATAGCACAAATATATGTGCAACATCATTTTATCCTATTTTTAAGCTGATATTCGAGTTATTAAGCCTGGATTCGAGGTATGTTAAAGCAAATTCTTCCTGTTCTTAAGTTTATACAAGTTGTAGGAGTGTTATTGCGAAGAGGTTGTACAGCAAATTCTTGGAGGAACTTGAA
Organism: Anisodus acutangulus; assembly: GCA_029783415.1. NCBI lineage: Eukaryota > Viridiplantae > Streptophyta > Magnoliopsida > Solanales > Solanaceae > Anisodus > Anisodus acutangulus. The sequence goes on from CM056504.1 coordinate 34,188,186, forward strand.
ATTTGGTTGTGTGTTGTGAGCTGCTCATTTGGGGCTGTTTGGTGATGACTAGTTGCTGGAAATTGTAGACAATTATTGGTTGTTGTATGAGGAAGATAAGGAAGTTCATTTAAGCTAAAGAGGTTTCCTTGTTGATTAGTTGCCATTGTTATGAGTTATAGAAGCTCTACGCACATAGGATGTTTGATAAAATGTCTAAGTGAAGACTACCTTTAGTTATTGATCCAAAATTTGTCCAAGTCATCCATATAATGTAGATAATTGTTCGTAGAGCTTACGAGGACTTGGGAAACTTGAGTAGCTTTGATAACAAAGGTATGTTAAGACAAATTATTTCTTCTTTTGGCATGTTCCATATAATGAAATATAACTGTGATATTATTCCATAAATTATTCTACTTCTAGTAGTTAAGAATATTCATGTTATTGATTACTATGTGAAAAACATGTCTAAATACGCTCCTAAATCCTTATTGAGGTATATGGAAAAGATGTTGATATTCACAATGTTAGTCGAAGGTACAATGATATTATGTCATCCGATAAGTTCAAAATGTTTCATTGTCATTCATGCATTATACACATATAACATATTGGATCGGGTTGTACGTTCCGCAACACTAATATATATTGGATCGGATTGCACGTTCTGCGACACTAACATATATTGAATCAGGTTGCACGTTTCGCAACACAGACATATATTGGATCGGGTTGCACGTTCCGTAACATATATATATTGCATTTTCATTGTGCATAACATTTAGGCATATGTATTAGGGTCCTCAGAGGCATTTACTGTTGGTCGGTTGTTTTTGTTTCAGGTTGTTATTTATCTATGTTATGTTATTTCTTATGCTTGACATACTCAGTACATCAGTCGTACTGACGTCCCTTTTGTCGGGGGATGTTGAGTTTCATGCCCGCAGGTTCAGTTAAAGAGGGTGACGGTTCGCACTAGTAGGTTGTTGGTTCAACTGGTATTAGAGCACTCTACTTGTTTTAGAGTTGCCGTCTGGTCGTGGTATGTTGTTTTGCATATGCACTTAGGTATAGCAGGAACTTGTCCTGCCCTTGTGATGTCATGTATTCTTTAGAGGCTTGTAGACAGATGTCCTGTGTATGATAGTCTTGTATGGCCTTGGTATATATATAAGTTGGGTTTTCTGGTTAAGATTTTCCATAATCTTTTTTGATTTAGTCCATATTTAATTATTATTAGGTGTTGACTGTACGATTGGTGGTACCCGGTGGGTGGGATCCAGGTGCCCATCGCGGCCTCTGTTTTGGATCGTTACAAACTTGGTATCAGAGCATGTCTGTCCTAGGGAGTCTACAAGTCGTGTCTAGTAGAGTCTTGTTTATGGGTGTGTCGCGTGTCACACTTATAAACAGGAGGCTGCAAGACATTTAGGGATGGTTTCCATTTTTTCCATATCATAGATCGTGCAATAGAGCTGAGTCTTAAGAATTCGAGTTTAGCACGTGTTTAATACGGTTTCAGTAATGACGGTTACCAAAAAAATTTTGGTTAGTTCATTGTCGTATCCAGTAGACGAGTGACTTCTACCAGACGATTGATATGCCAGAAGGGCACTATTATTGTTAAAATTTGAGATTATGAGAAGTTGTCTCACTCATATACGGAAGATGGAAGAAGAGATAATGCAAGCCTGGAAAGCAAAGTATTTGGTAAGGTAAAGGAAGTACTAAGTATCAGAATGCAGAGGATTGTAAGGATTCTCTCTATAGACTTTATCATGTTTACGATTGCAGCAATGTCTTCTTCCAGTAGGGTTATGATTAGCAGAGGAGATTGGAGTTGGATTGAGCGTAAATACGGGTAGTATGCTCTCTATTGGGACAGATCCGTCAGATGATATGAGTAAGTTGCTGCTATTTATTGTCACAGTTGTTGGCTACCTGTAGTTGGGGTATCATACTACCCTTTGAGATACTGGAATTGGCATCTGTGAATAGTTATGCCATTGGCTATTTCTTGTGTTTGCTGTTGTGTTTTGTTTATTATGGCATTTGAAATGCCATCCTATGCTATTGGTTGGCTGCTGTTTGTTATAATTTGAGGAAAAGACACTATACTAGGAAAGGCTTCTATGTGGTCAATTGCTTTGAATGGTTGTTGTATCTTTAGAGAAGAATGGTTCACACTTTATGGCCATTTGTTGTTTCCCTCTGAGGGCCAATTCATTGCTGCATTTTTGGCAAAATTGTTGTTCTCTTTGAAGTTTTCCAAGCCTGTTGTTATATTAGAAGTTATTACATTCTTGTCAGAACATGCTGCTACATTTGAGACACTTTTGAGCTGCTGTCTCTGAAAAAGAAAATGAACAGATACTACATCTGAATGAATTGCTACACTTTGGGGAATTTCTATATGATTAGTTGATAGCACATACACTTTGGAAGGCAGTCGTGTCTTTGGATTGTATTGTTGCTTTTACAAAACTATATTTCAAGGCTATGCTGCTGCTACATTTTGCTGAACTGCTGCAACTTTGAGATGTTGTTTTGGGTTGATATTGCTACACTTTAAGACATCTTGTTGCTGCTATATTGGTTGTGATGTTGGGCCATCTTGCTGCACATTTTGAGCTACTGTGTTCAGCTTGCTGTTGAGGTATTTTTGAAGCAGAACCTACTGGTTTCCATTAGAAACAGATTTTTGTACTTTCAGGCAGACAGATGCTGCACTTTGAGGAAACTGTCTGCTGCATTTTGAGGCAGATGTGTTCTCATTCGTGAGCCAATTTGCTGCTATTTTAAGGCATCCTGATACCACAGTTGAGTTACTATTTCTAACTAGCAGATGCTACACTTGACCCAAACTCACTGATTTGGATGGATACTACACTTGGGCCGATGATAAATATTTTGGGGCCATGCCCTTTCCGGAAAGGTTGTCCCTCGGTTTAGGCATTTCGGTTAAAGGCAGAAATATTTTTTTGTTGTTCAATAACGAATAAAAGGAAGAATTACAACAAGGGGATAAAGGTGAATGAGATTATAATTATGCAAGTTTCACAAATGTATGATTACTCCAGAATAGCGTAGGGACCAATGGTAGATGAGAGACAGTAAGAACTCTTCAGCCACAGGTGATGAACCTTTGAGGTTCAGGAAGATAGTATGAGAAATACTTTGAGATGAGAGATCCCCGAGGCAACTTGAGATGGAAATGTAAAGATAATACGAATAAACACTCGGTCGATGGGAGATCTGGTAATGATAATACAAGGAAACTTGACAAGTCATGGGATCATGTAACACCGTAAATTGGATCTAAACATACAAAGTATCGGTCCTACAAAATATGTAGTCATACCTCTCAGAAAGTATATAAGCGGAAGTAACAATGAGTAAAACTCGAGATTAGCGCCTAAACATGTGGAAATGGGCCAATGACGCCCATGGATATAAAGTAGACATTAAAGATATATGTCAAGAGGTAATGATATTATAATGAAGATAAAATGTCAGGAAAATATAGATGTCTTTGAGCATTTATGAACTGACTAAAGGTTTTACGAGATAGATAAAATAATGGATTTACAGCTTAATGAGATCGAGGGAATTTTTTTTCAAAGCGCCATTGACAAAAAGCCTTAGTCATGAGGCCAGCGAAGGAATTCAAATCTAAGTATAATGACCAGGTTTGAGATATAGTAGTCCAACATCATAGTATTGTAAATTCTTCAGAATCTTCCATGTACTGAATGAGGGAATAAATTAACAGCTCATCCCTTAAGGGTTGGTAACGCCAAGGATTGGAATCAGGAGCAATGTTTGAGATTGCATACGTGTACCAGGATATTTGAGAATTAAGAAGAGTACGACAAGTAACTAATGACTGAACAAGTGTCAAAAGGGGTAAAGAAAGGGAGTTATTTCTAATCATGAGTAGTGAGAAATGTTTCTAACTATGAATGAGGGTTAACCACGATGATACACGCACTTCAGATCCAATAATATTATCCATAAAGTGTTCACGATTGAGATATTACAAATATAAGAGTTTTCAGCACACCTATTAGTAAACAAAGCTAAGTTGACAATAGAATTATTCACCCACAAGCGGCTTGGCTAATGTTAGAACGAAGGAGAGGAGTTGACCCATGAAAGCGCATCAGTTAGCTAAGTGTGAATGCGATTGGAGGATTCAGATAGTGATAACCCTGTCATGATGAAAATCCCATTTTTAGAGAAGATTGGGAAGGATATTTAACAAAAAAAGAACTGCAACCTTTGAGTATAATGGGAGAGGGACCCCAGGTAAAAGGTCCATTTATGTATTCCCAATATAGCAGGATTACGAGACAAGATTATGACAGAGGTCCATTGATTACAAAATTTCGTTCACCATGGATCTGCTATGATGTGTTACGATCTCAAAGGTAGGTATTGGTGGAATGACCTAAAGAGGAACATCGCGAAGTTTGTAGACCAGTGTCTCAATTGTTAGCAAGTAAAAGTAAAGCACCAAAAGCCCGGCGGCTTGACACAAAACATTAAAATTTCGACATGGAAATGGTAAAAGTAAAGCACCTCGCCTTAGATTATTTTCTAACGGTTAAAAACTACCTACGCAGCCGAGGGCTACGCAAAATTGCACGCCCGCATGATACACCTACTTAGATTTTATCAGACCGAAGTATGCAGTCACAACTAATATATTGGAGATCCTTCCCGGATTGCACTAATGGACGATATGAAAGTTACATAGGAATTATCATATGAAGAGGTTTCTATTGTTATCTTAGATCATCAAGTCCGCAAGTTGAGAACTAAAGACTTAACCTCTGTGACAGTTCTATGGCAGAATAAGAATGTAGAAGAAAAGACATGGGAGACGAAAATTGAGCACAAATATACCTACCTATTTCAGACCAACGCCGAGGCTCCGAGAGAGGCATAAGGTGAGTACTATTTTGGAGTATGATAATAAAGGCTTGATGACCACGTGGGATCTGATATAATGATATATGTTATGTTATATGGCACATGAAGCGATGACTGTGTTTTGTGACTACGTGAGGGGAGTTGGATATGTCACCCCAACATTCGCGGATGAATGTTTCTAAGGGGGGAATGATGTAACATCCCGTACTTTCGGGTCATGATTTGAATCGCTAGGCATATGTAAATAGACCCGAGAGTTGGAGGATTTTTGGTCATATTTACATATGCTAAAAAAGATATTAGTATATAAAAGGATAAAATCCCGAAATAATTTTGGACATAACAAGTGTGATGACGGAGATTAGAAATAATATTCGGTGTGCGCATAAAGGGGTTATGTGCTATTGTCATATCACAAAATTATGACATTGAGTATATGAAGGTCTTATAAATCATTAATATTTAAGAGAATTGGGATCACAAAATTAATTATGTGTGTGACTGATTAATTATGAGATAAATTTAATTAAAAAGGGGAAAGCTTAAGCTTATGTGTCAAGTAATTAAACATCCAACATAGAGAGGGTTCCAGCGAACAAGCCATTTAGGACACCCTAATTTAGGATCAATTACACGTATAACAACACATGTCTTTGGGGAATTTAGGAGATAAAATGTTCAGCAAGCAGTGTATTCCACATTCAGAAAATGCTATCCTACGTCTCACGAAAAATTAGAGCTAAGATTAGAGCAATTTTCATATTAATTTCATCCATAGCACAAATATATGTGCAACAACGTTTTATCCTATTTTTAAGCTGATATTCGAGTTATTAAGCCTGGATTCGAGGTATGTTAAAGCAAATTCTTCTTGTTCTTAAGTTTATACAAGTTGTAGAAGTGTTATTGCGAAGAGGTTGTACAACAAATTCTTGGAGGAACTTGAAATTTGGTTGTGTGTTGTGAGCTGCTCATTTGGGGCTGTTTGGTGATGACTAGTTGCTGGAAATTGTAGACAATTATTGGTTGTTGTATGAGGAAGATAAGGAAGTTCATTTAAGCTAAAGAAGTTTCCTTGTTGATTAGTTGCCATTGTTATGAGTTATAGAAGCTCTACGCACATAGGATGTTTGATAAAATGTCTAAGTGAAGACTACCTTTAGTTATTGATCCAAAATTTGTCCAAGTCATCCATATAATGTAGATAATTGTTCGTAGAGCTTACGAGGACTTGGGAAACTTGAGTAGCTTTGATAACAAAGGTATGCTAAGGCAAATTATTTCTTCTTTTGGCATGTTCCATATAATGAAATATAACTGTGATATTATTCCATAAATTATTCTACTTCTAGTAGTTAAGAATATTCATGTTATTGATTACTATGTGAAAAACATGTCTAAATACGCTCCTAAATCCTTATTGAGGTATATGGAAAAGATGTTGATATTCACAATGTTAGCCGAAGGTACAAGGATATTATGTCATCCGATAAGTTCAAAATGTTTCATTGTCATTCATGCATTATACACATATAATATATTGGATCGGGTTGTACGTTCCGCAACACTAATATATATTGGATCGGATTGCACATTCTGCGATACTAACATATATTGGATCAGGTTGCACGTTCCGCAACACAGACATATATTGGATCGGGTTGCACGTTCCGTAACATATATATATTGCATTTTCATTGTGCATAACATTTAGGCATATGTATTAGGGTCCTCAGAGGCATTTACTGTTGGTCGGTTGTTTCTGTTTCAGGTTGTTATGTATCTATGTTATGTTATTTCTTATGCTTGACATACTCAGTACATTAGTCGTACTGACGTCCCTTTTGTCGGGGGATGTTGCGTTTCATGCCCGCAGGTTCAGTTAAATAGGGTGACAATTCGCACTAGTAGGTTGCTGGTTCAACTGGTAATGGAGCACTCTACTTGTTTCAGAGTTGCAGTCTGGTCGTGGTATGTTGTTTTGCATATGCACTTAGGTATGGCAGGACCCTGTCCCGCCCTTGTGATTTTATGGATTCTTTAGAGGCTTGTAAACATATGTCATGTGTATGGTAGTCTTGTATGGCCTTGTCGACCTGGTATATATATAAGTCAGGTTTTCTGGTTAAGATTTTCCTTAATATTTTTTGGCTTAGTCCGTATTTAATTATGATTAGGCGTTGACTGTACGATTGGTGGTACCTGGTGGGTGGGATCCGGATGCCCGCCGCGACCTCCGATTTGGGTCGTGACATAAGGCGAGGTAAACCTGTAATGAAATCCATATTAATCATTTCCTATTTCAACATCGGGACCTCAATGTTCTGAGTCACGCCGCCAAGCTTTCGGTGCTCTACTTTTACTTACTAACAATTAAGACACTAAACTACCACCTCCGCCATGTTCTTCTTCATGTAGTTTCTGCACTACATACCTTTGAGGTCATAATACGTCTTAGTAGATCCAGGGTGAATGGAATATCGTGAGCCATGATCCTTTGTCATAATCTTGTCTCGTAATCCTGCTACATTGGGAATACACAAATGACCTTCCACCTGGGGGTCCCTCTCCTATTATACTTGAAGGTTGCGGTTCTCTTTTGTTAAATATCTTTTCCTATCTTCCCTAAAATAGGATCTTCATTGTGACGTTTATTGTTTTTTCCAGTGTGAGGGATGACCCTGTTGTATTCTAAGTCATAGGGATATCACTATCTGAATCCTCCAATCGGACTCCCACTTAACTAATTGATGTGTTCCCTCCGATCAACTTCTCTCCTTCGTCCTCACATTAGTTAGGCAGCTTGTGGGTGAATGATTCTATTGTCAATTCAGCTTTGTTTACTAACTAGTGTGCTGAAAACTCTTATATTTGTAGTATCTCAACCATGAACACTTTATGGACAATGTCATCGAATCTGAAGTGCGCGTATAATCGTAGTTAACTCTCATTCATAGTCTAAAACTTTCCCACTACTCGCAATTATAAGAGACTTCCTTTCTTACTTCTTTTGACACTTGTTCAATCATTTTCTTACTTGTTTTACTCGTCTTAATTCTAAAATATTTTGGTATACATACGTACTCTCAAACATTGCTCCTGATTCCAATCCTTGGCGTTACTACTTCTTAAAAGATGGGCTGTTAACTTATTTCCTCATTTAGTACGTGGAAGGTTCTAAACAATTTGCATTACATGACGTTGGCCTACTATATCCAAACCTGGTCAGTATACATAGATTTGAATTCTTTCACTGACCTCATGGCTAAAACTTTCTATAAATGGCTCTTTGGGAAAAGTTTTCCTTGATCTCATTAAGATGTAAACCCATTACTTTAATCTACTTCGTAGAACCTTTAGTCAGTTCATAAATGGTCATAGACATCTGTGTTTGCATATCATTTTATCTTCATTATAATGTTATTATCTATTGACATATATCTTTAGTGTCTATCTTGTATCCATAGGCGTCATTGGCCCCTTTTCACCTGTTTAGGTGCTGATCTCGAGCTTTACTCACTGTTACTTCCATTTACATACTTTCTGAGATGTATGACTGTATATGTTGTGGAATCGATGCTTCGTATGTTTAGATCCAATTTACAGTGTTACATGATCCCATGACTTGTCAAGCTTTCTTGTCCTATCATTATTAGATCTTCCATCGACCGAGTGCTCATTCGTCTTACCTTAACATTTCCATTTCAAGTTGCCTTGGGGGGTTTATTATCTCAAAGTATTTATGATATTATCTTCCTGAACATCAGAGAATCATCACATTTGGCCGAATAGTTCTTATTGTCCCTCTTCTACCATTGGTCCTTACACTGTTATGGAGTAATCATACCTTTTGTGAAACCTGCATAACTATAATCTCATTTACCTTTATCCTTCTTGTCGTAATCCTTCCTTCTATTCATCGAAAAACATTTCTGCTTTGATACTTGATCATACTATTCCATTCATACCTATTAACTGTTTTGATATTCCTTACAACCATTTTTCAATTGTTCCAATCTTTTCGTCCTCAATTGCCTTTAACAAGCTATTGTTATCCAGAGGTTATTTAGAATTGTAACATGCTGCACAATGAAGCCGAAGACCTTACCAGTCCAATACTTATAGCATACCTTAGCTTACTAGCATTGATACAAGTAATTCTTAATAATACGCGGTATCGCCCTTTACGCAAGGACGAGAGGCTTATGTCCCCTTCCACTACCGTGGATAACGCGATCCTTATATATGACTTGGGCTCACTATTCTGGGTCACTTTACGTGATCTTCTTAAATTTACTGATGGTCACTCTTCAGACAATTCGATTGTGGCAATCTATTCTCGTTAATGATACCCCAGGACAATTCCCAATCTATTTTGGATAAGACATTACAATTTAGGTCGCACGTACATAACATATTCCCTCACTCTAATCAACAAAAGTCACTATAAAATGTGTAGTTTTTTTATAACCTACTAAACCTTCCAATGATGTCTTCTACTTTTTCATCTGTACAACTAATAATCATCTTATCCTTACCTTTGCGCATCAACATAGGACACTTCAGAACGTTATGGCCATGGATGTCACACAAAACCAACCCCTTGTACTTTGCGGCATAATCCGGTATGCGCTCGATCATACTGACTACAGGACGGTCGGGGCGGTCTCACTCAACTTTTACAACTTTGACCCTGAGATATTGGCATCTCTGAACCCTTTAAATATCGGCGATCCCTAACTAATAAATTCCCTAGGTTATGAGCTCCGTGACCCCTCAAGGGCCTATCTCTATCGGATGCTCTAGACTGAAGTCATGCCTGGGAAAGTAACTTACTCATATCCTCTGACAGATCCATCTCAATAAAGATCACAATACTCGTATTTACACTCAATCCAACTTTAATCTCCCTGCTAATCATAATCCTACTGGAAGAAAGGCATTACTATAATCATAAACACTATAAGGTCTACTGAGAGAATCTTTACAATCTTCTGCGTTCCGGTACTTAGTACTTCCCTTACTTTACTTTTTTTTGTATCCCACAATAAACATTTTACTTTTCAGGCTTGCATTATCTCTTCCGTATATGAGTGAGACAATTCCTCACAATCTCAAAAGTTTAAACATAATACTGCCCTTCTGGCGTATCAATCGTCTAGTAGAAGTCACTCATTTACTGGCTATGAATATGAACTAACTGAAGTCTTTTTTGGTAACCGGCATTACTGAAACAGTATCAGGCACGAGTTAAACTCGAGTTCTTAAGACTCAGCTCTATTGCATGATCTGTGATATGAAAGAATGGAAACCATCCCTAAATGCCTTGCAGCCTCCTGTTTATAAGTGTGGCACGCAATATACCCATAAACAAGACTCTACTAGACACGGCTTGCAGACTCCCTAGGAAAGACCTGCTCTGATACTAAGTTTGTCACGATCCAAATCGGAGGGCCATGATGGGCACCCAGATCTAACTTGACGAGTACCACTAATCATATAATTAACATCTAACCATAATCAATTATGGCTACAAGGACCGTTATCAAATATCTTGCTGACACACATACCAAGGCCTAAAGAGCCATATACGACTACTATACACAAGACAACTGTCTACAAGCATCTAAAGAGTACGTAACATCATAAGGTCGGGACAGGGCCCCGCCATACTCGTATGCATATCTAAAATATTATACCACGACCAGAATGCAACTCTGGAACAAATAGAGTGATCCAATATCAGCTGAACTAGCAACCTACTAGTGCGGACCGTCACCCTGTTTACCTGAGCCTGCGGGAATGAAACGCAACATCCCCCGATAAAAAGGACGTTAGTACGACTGATGTGCCGAGTATGTCAGGCATGAAAAATAGCATAATAGAGACCTGAAAGTAACATTAGACAAGAAACAACCACCCAGTCGAGAATGCCTCTGAGGGCCATAATATGCATAAGTATCATGTCTGTGTAGAATGCCTCTGAGGGCCATAATATAAGTATCATGTCTGAGCAGAATGCCTCCGAGGGCCATAATATACCTAAATGTCATGCACAATGCGGTCATACATAAATATATGCGTATATAACGCCGTCTCCCATCATATCATTTCTGCCTGTGGGCAAAATCATCATGATATACTAGTTGATCAAGTGGTGTGCATATATAACGTCGTATCCCTTTTCTCATCCCCTTCATATATATAATGCATACCATATAGTAGTGTATATAACACATGTGGATCCAGGGTAATACATGAATAAAATACATGAACAATAATAAAACATTCTGAGTTTATCGGAGTGACGTAATATCGCTTCACCTCCGATTAATATTGTGAATATTAACATCTTTCCCATATACCTCAATAAGGATTTAGGATCATATTTAGACATGCTTTGAACATAGGATTGAATAAATGAACATCCTTAACTACTAAGAGTAGAATTATTTATGAAACAATATGACGTTACGTTTCGTACTCAGAACATGCCAAAAGAAGAAATGATTTGCCTTAACATACCTTTCGTTGATCTACTCGTTGACATATCATATTCAATCCTCAAGGCACCTCACTCTCAATCACCCAGAATAGATCTAAACCCAAGCTTGCTTCACTTCAAATAAATCTCCTAAATCAACAACAAAAAGGAGAAACTACATCCACTAGCACCACGGGTTCACGACCTTGAATTTACGTTGTTAATTAAAATTTAACTCATCAAATGAAATACCCAAAATTTCTATCTATATGGCTAGATATTCTTGTTGTATATATGTATGTGGCTGAATGTTTTGCTTCTCCACAAAGATTCATCTTCAAGTTTCATGTTACTACTATGTTTGACTAAGTGAAAATGCTAAGTGTGTTTGCTGTTCACTTTTTTGGTCTTACTTCTCCAACAAAATGAAATGTTAAGGGTTGCTGCATACGAATGAGTATGTGCTCTCCCCTCCAACCCAATTTCCTATAAAATAACAAGTACATGGAAATAGGATAAGATACCCCTTCCATGTATAAGCCTTTGCCGACCCTCTTAGCTTAGTCACCACTTAAGGTTTCCACTTAATCTTATGTGCATGCATAAGTGTACCTCCTTGTTGCCACATGTCAATGCTTATATGGAATTTGTCCACTTATCGATAAACAATTCATACACTCATTTTTATAATCATGTAACATAACACTAGTCCATAGTCTCTTTCGGTACACATAAAATATTATTACTAGTCATCATTGTCACCTTATTAAAATCCTAAATTATTTCGGGACCACATTCTTTTATATACTAAGATCTTCATTGCGTACGTGAATATGACCAAAAATTCTCCAAGGCTCGGGTCTACTTGCATACGTCTAGCTGCTCAAACTATTGTCCGAAAGTACGGGGTGTTACAATAATTTAGATTTCGTTCGGCAAAAAAAATTACCTTTAGCTCGGCATATGTATCATTACATCCACACCAGTTATGTCGGACAAGGCAAAACTTTCAACACTCAATATAATATGAAAAATACTACATAACTTATGTCACATAACTTAATTTCTTCAGAACTTGTACCGAGTGAGGCAAAAGTTCAATTTTCGAAGATAAAAATATTACAAAACTTATGTCGAACAAATCAAGTCTGAATATTTTTATTAATTTAGCAGTATGTGCAAAAATTAAAGACCACACAGATATGAGGAGATAAAATTAAAGACCAATGCGTTTGAAGTACAATTTGTGCAAAAACTTTCCCATTTTCTCAGTAATGAGTGATTTGCACAAATAGAATAGTTCGGTTACCTCGATAAGAAACATTGTGCAAAAATAGTCTTTTTAACATAATCGGGAGCAAAATCCTGGTCAGTTGCCAGAAAACTTATCTTAACAACAAGTTATGATGATCATCAAGATTTCTGGCCTAATTCTGGTGATCACCATAACATGTTATGTAGAAATCTACCAGCACAAAATGTTACGGTAATTATCAAGATTTGGCCACAAATCCTAATGGATCACTAGGATTTTTCCAGCATTAGAGGAGGAACAGGAAGAGAAATTCTAGCGCATATATAAATAAATAAATAAATAAATAAATATATATATATATATATTTGCACAATTTTTCTTACGTTTAAAAAATTAAATGAGTTTTCTTCTTGATAAAAAAGATGGGGAAAGTTGAAAAAAAATATATGCAACAGTTAGAAAATATTTACTATTGGCTACCAAACAATCCTATTTAAAAGTTATTTTTGAGTGAGTATAGTTGGAAATACCGGAACGAAACTATATGCATAATTTGAGAAAGCTTAGAGGTGGACTGATTTAGAGTCAAAATTCAAACATGAAATCGACCTGGAACTGGAAACATCACTGCAATAATATATCATGTGTGTACCTTGTGTTTATTTACTGTTCATCACACATTATTTTAATTCTTGAATATCACATGTATACGTGATATAAATGAAATACACAAATATGCAAAGAAAATATACAGAGACGTATGTGTTATATAGATGGGAATATATACTGCGCTTCAACTCGTCTTCTTTGATGCACCAACTCAAAAATTTTGACTAGTAATTCTTCAAACCAACCCAAATGAGCTCAAATTACGACACTTTTTGAATTTTAATTTTTATATATGAGAGCTTCAAGCTCCATAATTATGGGTTTCAGGGTCTTTTTTCAAAATCCGTTATTTAAGTGGGTTCTCCGTGGTGTTTCAACAGTAGCGTTAATGGTGGTGTTGATATGGTGGCACTGCTATATGGTTAGCCAAAAAGCAATTATTACATGCATAACAATGTGATAAATAAATGTGCAGATTTTCATGCAGACTGAAAAATGATTTAACAGTTTAGAAAGATATATACTATCAAGAAAATAGAGTATTTGGTCTTGGCACACTTAGGCAGTATAGCTTATGAAATATTCCAAAGATTTGTATTCAGTAACCTCCAATGTACCAAAAAAATTGTTTAGTTCCCTTAACCAAATGACCCGTTACGGAAACCCAAATTACTCCATGCCTTTAATTTTTCAGCATTGTGAAAGGTACGTATGGTATGAAGGGGAAAAATTCACAAACATTGTTTTGGTCTTTCCAATGTAAAGTTGGTAGTGTAAATAATATTCTAAAGAAACATTTATTAAAGACTAGTTATAGAGTATATACATTGGTCGTTCATATGTGTCAATGAGTATATATATTTACCATTGCAATTTTGCTAGCGAACATAAAACAAAACCAAAATAAAATGCATGACATCAGTATAAGAATAACAAAAAACAAATTTCATAGAAGCTTTATTGTTATACGTAAGTGATCTAAAATAAACACTAGAGATCTTATAGAAACAAATTGTTTTGTGGAAGGAATTCCGCCGCTATTAACTGATATCTTTATTTGTGCATTAATTGTTGGATACAACAATTGCAGGTAGGGGTGGACAAAAAACCCGGAGAATCGAAAAAACCGAATCGAATCGAAATTCGGTTCGGTTTTTTCTCAGTTTTGTTTTTTTTTAAAAAATAATTTTTTTAAAAACCAAACCGAATCAAGATTTAGTGATTCGATTCAGTTTTTTAATTTTGGATACGAACCGAACCGAAAAAACCAAATTAAATATATAATTATTCTTATTTTTTATTTTTGGCTACTACTATCTCTTGAATCATAGCCATTGAAGTCAATCTATGAAGCTTTTATGGAAGTCGAATGCGGCATGAACTTGATTAACATATCACAGAAGCATTGACATAAAATGTAGGGAGAGAAAGTAGTTGTAAATTGGTGAAACTTTAAATGGTCATAACTCTGCGCTCAGATGTCCGTTTTACCCGATTTTTTTTTGATTTTGGGTATTTTTTCGAGACGGGGCTGGTCGGCCAATTTTTACAAAAACATCCATTTTCCCAATCAATTTGTATTTTCCCCCAAATCGGTTTCTAATTTTTCTTTTTCTTTAGTAAACATCTCACGATACACAATAGATTTCAACGTCAAAATTTCATGGTAGTATAGGTGTGAATGCCAATTTCAGTTTTGGAAACTCAATTTTTTTTAAAAAAAATTCCTCGACCCGACCCGGCCCACTAGAAAAACCGATACGTTCGGCTATATAAATCGAACATATCGGTTTTTAAAAAAAAATTGTATTCGTTTTTTTTAAAAAAAAACTGATTTTTACTCGGTTCATATTTTTCGGATACAAAACTGAACCGATATATGCCCACCCCTAATTGCAGGAAACAGGAAGTTAGTAACAACTAACTATTACAACAAACTGAAATTACAAAAAACTGAAATTATAACCACTTTGATATTTTGCTGGGTCGAGTGATGACACTTTGTCTTTAAGACAAGATTGCCCCGTATATATCCTCTTACGTTATGGACAATAGTCTCCCAAGATAAAACAACAACTTAACAAATGAGCAAAGGAAACTCAAGTATTACTTTGAAGAACTTAGAGTAACGAGACCCGAGACCGGACCGGCGGGCGGCAGCGGCATGTGTGTGGGCTTAGCTTCGAACCCAAGCACACCTAGGTCCTCACTCCTTCAAACACATGGGTTACCCCATGGGGTCCCAAACCCTTATCCATTTTTTAGACTTATAAAATGAACAAATCTTTCTTTCCCCACCGATGAGGGAGATTTGTTCCACACATCCTAAGTTGTGGACGACTCTTGATGCCACAGTCCTCCAGTGGATATATTACACAATTTCTACCAACCTTTTGCAAACGATTATTGAGCATGAAGCTACGGCACAGGCGACTTGGGATAGACTGCGTGATATATTCCAAGATAATCAAAATTCTAGAGCCGTTACTCTTGAGCAGGATTTCTCCCACGTTAATATGGAAGATTTCCCTAACGTTTCGGCTTATTGCAAAAGATTAAAGGAATTGGCGGATCAACTTCGCAACGTTGGCGCGCCAGTTTCGAATGATCGTTTGGTCCTCCAAATGGTTTCCAGCCTCTCTAAGGCCTATAATGGTGTTGGAACGCTTCTTCGACAAAGCAATCCGCTTCCGCAATTTTATCAAGCCCGTTCTATGCTTACACTCGAAGAAGCAGGAATGGCAAAAAGGGCGGCTACTAGTGCTAGTCCCGTAGTCACGATGACCGAGTCCACAATTTATCCTAGCGGTTCCACCAACTCGGGCTAAAACCGCAAAAATGGTGGAAATAGGAAAAATAATTGCAAGAACCGCGGCGGCAACAACGGCGGCAGCCGACAGAATGGTGGTGGCGGGGGTGGCCCCTGCAGTGGTCAGCAATAACAACAGTAGTTATGGGCCTCACAGCCATGGCTGTGGGCCCCACAGCCACAGTTTGGGTCAGGCCAATTTTCGCCCCACTAGCAGTGGGCTGCCCAGCAACATTCCAGACCCACCTCACCCTGGCCCACTTACAGCCAGTCTTCTGGGCCGAGGCAACAAGCAGGGGTACTTGGGCCTCGGCCCCCACAGGCCTATCACGCAGCGGCACCCACGTCTACCGACATCGAAGCCGCAATGCACACGCTTGGTTTAAATCCTCCGGACCCAAATTGGTATATGAACACTGGTACCACGACCCACATGACATCCGATTCAGGTACGCTCTCGTCTTATTCCAATTTGAGCAACCCTCGCGGTATAATTGTTGGTAATGGTAATTCTATTCCAATTCATAGTTATGGTCATAAAACTTTATCTCCCCCTCATCCACCTCTTATATTGAAAAACATAATACACCCCCCCAAATTGATTAAAAACTTAGTCTCTGTCCGTAAATTCACTACTGACAATTTCGTTTCTATTGAATTTGATCCATTTGGTTTCGATGTGAAGGATTTCAATATGGGGAGTCCTCTCACGAGATGTGATAGTAGGGGAGATCTTTATCCTATCACACCTAGTTCCGATCCATCGAGTCAAGCCCTACCATCTGCCTTTGCAGCCATTTCTCCTTCCTTGTGGCATGCTCGTCTTGGTCATCCGGGATCATCTATTTTGTCATCTTTAGATAAAAATAGTTTTATTTCATGTAAGGGTACGAGTAGTACTCCAAATTGTCAGTCTTGTTCTTTAGGAAAAATTGTTAAGTTGTCATTTGTAGACTCAAATTCTCATACTTTAATGTCATTTGATATTATTCATAGTGACTTATGGACGTCTCCTGTTCTTAGTTCTGTGGGTCATCGGTATTATGTTCTCTTTTTGGATGATTATTCTAAATTTTTATGGACGTTTCCGATAGAGAAAAAATCTCAAGTTTTTCCGTCTTCTTAAAATTTAGAGCATTCATCAGAACCCAATTCGACCGAGAAATAAAAAATATTCAGTGTGATAATGGCAAAGAATATGACAATGGGGTGTTTCAGGAATTCAATGCTAATAATGTGATTAATTTTTGTTTTTCTTGTCTTCATACGTCTTCACAAAATGGGAAAGCTGAACGCAAAATTCGTTCCATAAATAACATTTTCCGAATTTTATTAATTCATGCTTCCGTACCCCCGTCTTTTTGGCATCATGCTCTCCAAATGACTACCTATCTCCTTAACATAATTCATTCCAAAGGTTTGACATATTCTTCCCCCCTTCGAATTTTATATAATAAAATTCCTTCATATTCACATCTTCGGGTTTTTGAGTGTTTGTGTTATCCGTTACTTCCGTCCACCACAATTAACAAACTTTAGGCCCGATCTACTCCATATGTGTTTTTGCGGTTTCCATCTAATCATCGTGGCTACAAATGCTTTGATTTATCCTCTAATAAAATCATCATTAATCGCCATGTCATTTTTTATGAATCCCAATTTCCATTTGCTAAAGTTAATACTCCCGTGCCTAGTTCGTATAATTTTTTGGATGATAGTATATCCCCGTATATTATTCAGCATTTTTCGGACGTCTCCCGCACCCAAAATTCTCCAGCGGGCCCACTGCCCGCTGGCCCCACTGGTCCGTCACCCACTGCCAGTCCCAGTACCGCCACTGGGCCAGTTCCAGCGATTGGGCCAGTCCAGCCCAATTCTGGAACTGGTCCAGTTCCTGCTCCTGTTTACCGAGTTGGGCCAGCAGGCCCACTGCCTGCTGGCCAGTCCGTCCCGAGCCCAGCAAATTCCCGAAATCCGCCCAATTCTTCCTCGAGTCATAGACCGGTCACTCGTAGTCAACGGGGTGTTTTTAAACCAAAAAGACATTTTAATTTACATTCTAATGTCCCTAAATCCCTCTTACCCCGTAATCCTGTGTCTGCCTTAAATGACCCGAATTGGAAAATTGCTATGACTGATGAATATAATGCTCTTATTGATAATAAGACGTGGGAGTTGGTGCCCCGTCCATCTGGTATTAATATTATCAGGTCCATGTGGATTTTTGCTCATAAAAAGAATTCAGATGGTTCATTTGCTCGACATAAGGCGCGACTTGTGGGTGATGGTAAGACTCAGCAGGTTGGTGTAGATTGTGGGGAGACGTTTAGTTCGGTGGTCAAGCCAGTTATCATTCACACTGTGCTTATCTTGGCTCTTTCGAAGGCATGGCCTATTCATCAGTTAGATGTAAAAAATGTTTTCCTACATGTGGATCTCAAGAAAACAGTCTATATGCATCAGCCTTTGGGATTTAGGGATCCCAAACATCCTCATCATATCTGTTTGTTGAAGAAGTCCTTATATGGGCTTAAGCAGTCTCCCCGGGCCTAGTATACGCGGTTTGCAGATTATGTTTCGACTATTAGGTTCACTCACAGCAGGTCGGATAATTCCTTGTTCATCTACCATCGTAGTTCGTCCTTGGCCTACATTCTGTTATATGTGGATGATATTATCTTGAGTTCCTCTTTCGATGCCTTATGCTAGTCTATCATGAACATGCTCAGCTCTGAGTTTGCTATGAAAGACTTGGGGCCCTTGAGTTACTTTTTGGGGATTGTTGTCACTTGTCATTCTGATGGGTTATTCTTATCTCAACATAAGTATGCAGCTGAGATCATCGAGAGGGCTGGGATGTCATCCTGTAAGTCCACTTCCACTCCAGTTGATACTAAGCCCAAGCTTAGTACCGCGGCCGACGTACCCTACGAGGATCCGACCCGCTATCGCAGTCTTGTAGGGGCCCTTCAATATCTTACCTTTACGAGACCGGATATTACATATGTTGTCCAGCATGTGTGTTTGTATCCCAGAATTGAGCACATGAATGCACTCAAACGCATCATTCGGTATATTTAGGGTACACTTGACTATGGTTTGCATTTATATCCTTCTTCGATGTCTACACTTGTCTCGTATACGGATGCTGATTGGGGTGATTGTCCATACACCAGACGGTCTACGTATGACTATTGTATGTTTCTTAGTAATAACTTGGTCTCCTGGTCTGCGAAGCATCAGTCTACTCTATCCCGCTCAAGTGCCGAAGCTGAATATCGAGGGGTAGCTAATGTGGTCTCGGAATCATATTGGTTACGTAATTTGCCTTTGGAGCTTCATTGTCCCATTCAGAAGGCAACCTTGGTTTATTGCGATAATATTAGTGCCATCTACCTTTCTGGTAATCCGGTTCAGCACCAACGCACTAAGCATATCGAGATGGACATTCACTTTGTACGGGAAAAGGTTGCTCGTGGTCAGGTACGCGTCTGTCATGTCCCGTCAAGATATCAAATTGCCGACATCTTTATAAAGGGTCTTCCCTCAGTCCTTTTTTGAAGATTTTAGGGACAGTCTCAGCGTTCGAAGATCGCCCGCTATGACTGCGGGGGTGTGTTAAATATACACAATATACACACAATACACATGTGTATA
This sequence comes from Anisodus acutangulus, assembly GCA_029783415.1. Classification (NCBI taxonomy): domain Eukaryota; kingdom Viridiplantae; phylum Streptophyta; class Magnoliopsida; order Solanales; family Solanaceae; genus Anisodus; species Anisodus acutangulus. The sequence goes on from CM056504.1 coordinate 34,207,917, forward strand.
TTGTGTATATTAGTCTCTCGGTTTTGTCCCCTTTGTACCGTGTAATTGGGTAAATATTTAGTATCCTAATTTAGGTAATGTTGTAATGTAATTAGTATTGTAGACTTACCATAATAATTGTATTACCATAAATGTATAGTTAGTATCCAAGTAGAATACGGTTTTAGGAATAGAATATGAATAGGATTCTACTATTATGGAAATATGTAACTTGTATAAATAGTCTTTCAATCAATGAAAATAACCGAGGGATTATTTCTTTCAAAAACTACTAATGGAAGCAACTTTTATTGACTTAAAGTTCCAGATATACATGTATGAATAAACAAATACCGAACAACTAAAACATAGTAGTATGTGTAAAGAATGTATCTTGGGCCTAACTCAACCCCAAAAGCTAGCTTGTAGGTTGAGAATTGTCCAAGTCCATGTTCCCATTCCATATTCGATGTGTGACTCTTAACACTGCCCCGCATGCCTAGACCTCGTTAACTGGAGCGTGAACAATTTAATTTGGGGGTCCAACATCGATGAACAAAGAATTAGAATCGGTCTAGCTCTGATATCATGTAAAGAATGGATGTTAAACCTAACTCAATACTAAAAGATAGCTTGTAACAACTTTTATGCAATGTCTTACCTGTGGGCCTTTACTCTTTCACTTTAAGATATACATGTTCATAGTTACTGGTAACATATTAATTGTGAATTACTTAGCACAGTACAACAACATTGGCTCGTGCATAGCACGGGTGACTTCCCACTAGTTTCTAAAATATGGTTCAGTTACCTAAACTTTTTGTATTTTAAAACAAAATATTTTAATCATATGATGAAAATTTTACCAAGAGATGGTCATCTAACTAAGTAAATCAAGTTATTTTGAAACGGCACGATAAATAAGAAAATTAAATAAAAATGAATATAGTACCGATCTGCGTTTTTCTCACTGCTTTGTTTGTGAGATTACACTGAATATGGATATATTGTTGTTCGTCGAAATAAAAATGAATGATTCTGATTTAATACAATGTTTGTATAAGTAGCTTACTTGTTTATGGTGCAACAAATCAGTAGTAGATCTTATTTAGTTGCAGTAATCTCCTATTTAAGAGGTTTTAAAGATGCATGTTACAAGAAACGCTTATCTTCTTTCTTAATCAAAGGTGTGGAAAAAATTTGGCAACATAAAAGTTTGCTTGAAAAGGTTGAACATTTACCTCCATCATTCCAAAATACTCGTCATGTTTTTTTCTTCGAGTAACTATATAAATTTTAATTAATATATGATGTATTTTTCTACAATCATGATATAAAATAAATTGCAACTTATATTATTTTTGTATAGTTTTTTAAATTTAAATTTCAGTTTTAAAATATTAAATTAATCTAACCCTACAAGTATTTTGGGACGGAGGGAGTATGAATTTAAAAAATAAATGGGTAAATTTTAGACACAAAAAGATTATAGTGCAGTGGTAATTAATTCTTCGCCCTTAACTAGATAACTCTGAGTTATCCAAAGAATATTCCTTTAATAGTAGGGAGAGCTTTACAATTAAAGTAATTTTTTTTTGTAAAGAATAGATTTTGGGCGTAACTCAACCTCAAAAGCTAGTTTGTAGGGTGAGAATTGTTCAAGTCCATATAAGGAGTCCATGTTCCCATTTCATTTTCGATGTGAGACTCTTAACACTTCCCCGCACGCCCAGACCTCGTTAACTGGAGCGTGGACAATATAATTTGGGGGCCCAACATCGGTGAACATAAAATTGGAATGAGTCTGACTCTGATATCATGTAAAGAATGGATCTTGGGCCTAACTCAACCCCAAAAGCTAGCTTGTGAGGATTGTCCAAGTCCATATAAGGAGTCCATGTTCCCATTCAATTTTCTACGTGGGACTCTTAAACACTTTTGTTATTCGAATGAAATAAAGGTGTTTTTTCTAAAGACTTATCTTTTTCTTTTTTGGTTACATAATTGGTGTATGCATGCTGCATTTATAGGTTCCTTCTTTAGGCATTGCACTAATTTTGATACTAGTGAAACTACTAGTATGATGTTCAAAATCAAGCATCTGGTGAAATAGCTTCTTGAGCTTATCTTTTATGAGTTAAAAATGAACAAAATTTGGAAATTATGTTTTTCTCCTTATTGTTAGCTGTTGGAAATGAGGTAAAGTGAGTTCCCAGCATTAGGCAACTTTTAAGATTAAGAAATAGATATTAGATCTTGTGAGGAAAGTGCACTCTATATTGAAGAAATTAAAGTTTTTCAGGGAAATAGATTTTAAAGTCGTGAGGGCCATTCACGACTTACGAGTTACATGGACCAAACTCAGTCCACTTTCACGTATCTAGTCTTAGAGCCCGTTTGGCTTAGTTCACAAAAAAAATGGTATATTTGCACAAATAAAGTCTTTAAATTTTGACCTTTGATAAGAAAATTATGCGAAAATAATTTTTCCTCCAGAAGACTTGCCGGTGATCACCATTACATGTTGTGTGAAAATTTACTAACATAGCAACATAATATGTAATGGTGTTCAATAGGATTTGACCACAAATACTACAAGATTACACTACAAGTTCTAATAGATTACTAGGACTTTTTCAGCATTGGAGGAGGAAGATGAGGATGCCCAACTTTTCTCAACGTGGTAAAATATTAAATGAATTTCCTTCCTGATAAAAAATAGAAAATGTATAAAAAATATGCAACAATTAAAAAAAAATACTAGTGACTACCTAAGAATCCTTATTATAAACGCATTGTCTAACAATTCTATTTAGAAGTTATTTTTTAGTGGATGTGGTTTGAATTCATTGGAAAGACCTAGACGAAACTATATACAAAATCTAAGAATGATTTGAGTTGATTTGGAATCAAAATTCAGATATGAATTCAACCGGGAAAATATCATCGCAATAATATACATCACATGTGTATATCGTACCTACTTAGGAGCTATACATGTTTTAATCATTTTTGTTCTGATATTCATGAATGGTTCAGAATATTACAAAGATTTTCATCTTTATAGATATCACATGTAAACATGACATACAGGAAATGCACAGATATGCAGCGGAAATATACACAGATATACATCTTGGACACTTAGATGTACACGGGGGAATATACACTATGCTTCAACTCGTCTTCTCCGATGCACCTATTCAAAATTTTGACTAGCAATTCTTTAAATCAACACCAAACGAGCTCAAAATTAGTATAAGCTCTATACAAATGTTACCAACAAGATTTTTACACTCGCTCCCAATTACAACACTTCTTGAATTTCGATTGTGGGTTTCAAGGTCATTTCTCAAATTAGGTGATTTTGGTGTGTTTACCCCAAAAAAGGTACAGTTGAATTTGTAAGTGGTTTTAAAGATACGTGAATTGATTTATAATAAAGATCAGTAAACAATTAACAAGTAAGCAAATGAAAATAGCAAGTAAGAAAATTAGCCTGGAATACTGTGATCTCGATTGAAACTATTCAATGAATTTGGTCCGATCCTTAGCTGATTTGTTTCGGGTTCTACCCAAAAATGAGAACTAAGAGCTACAATTGCAGTAAGTAAATTGTGCAAGTATGAATAATGAGAATGAGGATATCCTTCCAACATAAATGTTAGGCTCCTTTTATAGCTATCAATACAAGACATTTATTCCTGACAATCACTCCCTCATTAAATGTAATTTAAATGATAATAATGGTCACTTAATGAGCAAAGAGTAGCGGCTAGCGCCATATCCGAAATGGGTACGCATTGAGCTACTCCGATCTTTCATCCGGTGTCACCTGGTTCAACCACTATCCGATCTTGCTTTGATACCCGGACTCACCCCGGTTCAACTCACATCCAATGAGGAATTCTCTTGCTCCCTTCGATTTCTATATCTAAACCATGCCATGTATCGCACTGATTTTCACCGTATATAGATAGTCCCCTCACTTTCCGGATCAAAGTTTATCGAAATGATGAGAAGTGAAAATGATTTCTTCATTGTCTTCTCTTGCAAGCTTCCCTTCAAATTACTTCGAAACAAGCAGGAAAACAAAACGCTTCCAATTTCCCAAAATCTGACTCACGTCTTATCACTCTGCCACTTCGGACACATGTCACTCTCTGATTGAACAATCACTTTGGTTCGTAAATCGAAGCATTTTGTAATGACGACACCGTCCCTATAAAATCCCTTATCTTTTCCTATCAAAATTTTTACTTTCTGCTAAGTTTCTCAAATCTTCAATCCTGCAAATTTTCATCCTTCGAATCTTCATACCTTCATAACTTTAAACCTTCAAATCTTCATATCTTCATAACTTTAAGCCTTCAAATTTTCATATCTTCATCACCATGACAAAATCTACCTGATCTACTTCCATACAATCTTCTCCGGCAACTTCTCCATCGCCGGCTTCCGATGATACCACAGGCACCGATGAGACCTCTGAAGTTCAGGCCACTGACAAACCTAGAGCATATGACATGCTTCCATCTTCCTTCCATTTTGATAAAGAATTTTCTGTTTCTACTGCCTCTTTGAAATCCGACCAAGGTGAAGAAGCTTAAAGTTGGTCGTCCTCTATTAGTGCCTCCGATCTAAACACAGTTCGAAATGACTGTGGCTGGACCAAGCTCTTCGAGATCGTTATTCCCGACCCGGATGAAGATATTATTACTTACAGATTCGGGTAATCCAATGTATACACCTACCCTTTCACCTTCAACCTTGACGCTCCGATTAATAGCATGATCCTCGAGATGTGCAGGAATTTCAACTTGTGTCTTGCACAAATTGGCCCATTTGTTTGGAGGGTCATTACTTGCCTTCATTTCTTGGCCAATTTGGTCAACGATCCTTTTATTTTGGATTATTTGATCCGTTTATACGTCCTAAGATTCTTTCGTGGCGGGATCATTCAAATCTCGAAATGAGGAAAATTTCTCATCCTTTCTAGCATCGACGAATATCGGGACTAAGGTTGGATGGAACGCTTTGTTGCGGTTCCCACTACAGTAATTATTTCGGCCAGGTACATGCCTTTTTTGGAAGAATGGAATTTGAACCGTAAGTACTAACTACCACTCTCTTCGTTTCTTACTCAATTCCTTCAATATATTCTAAGTTTCACATTATCACTTTTACCAGCTATTCGTTGGACTTTGGCCCATATCGAGAATCTTCACGAATGGGTCGAGAATATTATCAACACTTATCTGCATAAGAAGCGGACATGAAAATGCTTTCTAAGAATCGATGGACAGCCTAAAACCACGGTTAGTGTCTTCCAAACTCTTTTTCCTTTTACTAATTTTGTACACACTTTCACTTCTTCCTTTTTTCAAACACTTAAGTTTACCAAAGGGCACTTCGATCCCAAGGTCAAACCTTTCGGCTGCTCCAACTGTCTCCAATCCGGTACTCGATCTGGCCGCATCAGCTCACCATATCTCTGAGGTACCAAAGAAAAATAAAACCGCCAAATCCAAATCCTCAAAGCCTTCAAAGTCACCCTCGGTTGCTTCAAAGAGGAAAAGAACTTCGGAAGTGGGTGAACCTTCCGACATCTCCCCAGATGATGTTTGGGTGAGAAAAACTAGCATAACTCCGATAGAAGATATTCTCACCGGAGATAAATAAAATATTGCTGACGAAGCCCTGTGACAATATTGGTGCCACGTAAACTACAACCACCATGCCACCGGCCACCGAACCAGTTCCCATCATTATCGAAGATAACGATGAAGCCATGGATGAGGAGTCGTTGGCTAAGAAACAAAAAACTTCAACTCCTCCTCCATCAACACAACCGACCCAAAAATTTGGGCAAGACGACTTTGATCGCTTCTTTGACGAAGTTGGGGCCTCTGTAAACTCGACGCCGCAGGCGAACACCTCTGGGTTTGCTCACTTAGCCATTCCCTAAAAACTTTCTAAATCCTCATGCACTCTGAAAAATCACTCTAGCTCCTGGTTCAAACTCGTGATTGTCTTCCCAGCCTCGAGTGCGGATCCGAGGATGGTGAGAACTGCTACTCTTTCCTTCCCCGAAGATACCAATTTCTTTTCTCGGCTAGTTGGGGTTGCCAGTTACTTGAGGCTTCTGATATAGGAGTCCAACAAGGAGAATATGTAGAACGTCTCATGGCAATGCCTCTTTAACGAGGGCATGCATGCATCGAACCGGGTACGTATCACCCTTTCTTACTTTAAGTTATAGACTTGACTTCTTTCTTTTATATTCAAACCTCGATTTGGCAAATATCCTTGCAGGCATCCGATCTAGTTAGTGAGGGCTTCATCTGATGTATGGATGAAAATGAACATCTCAAAGGGCAATTAGACGCCCAAGACAAAGAGATCCAGCACCTCAAAGGGCTCCTTCAACAGATAAAGGCTCAACTACAGCAAGCCGAAGATCTTTTCGCTATTAAGGTAGAACTGGATTGAGTTAGAGGCGACTACCTCTGGGTTGTGAATAACCTCGAGCTTGCCACCGAAGAGAACAAGGATTTGGAAAAGGAAAATGATGAACTCTACGATAATGTCTAGGTCTTAACCCTAAAACTCTAGGATTGAGAAGATTTTCTCAATGTTGAAATCGATTGCCTCAACATCGAGCTTATCGAGGTTAATGCTAAGCGAATTACCAAACAAGATGCTTTGAAGATGGCTCAAGATCATTCCAACCATTGAGCTCAAACCATCGAAGAATTAAGAAATAAGCTCGAGGTCACTTCCCAAAGGAATGCAAAAATTTTGGCCCAACTTGCTCAAGCCTTGGCTGAATGAGACCAAGCTCTAGCTGGTGTGGAGGCCGAGGTTACCCGGACAGTACTAAAGACCGAGCATATAAAATGGAATGTCCGGAGATTCACCTTATAGCAGGATCGAGAGGGGATCAAAGACTTGGATGCCAAGATTGCTGAGGCTAAGGTTGTAGAGGACGAAGCCTTCCGACGATTAAACAATGATAACACAAGGAAGAGCCTGAAGACTCTGAGTCCGAATTTGGCTGACCTATGGGCCTTCGAGCCTTTGTATATCTTTTTCTTTATTTTGTTTGTTTTGTTCTGGACACTTTCCGGCCTTGTTTATAAATGAAGATGTCTCAATATTTCTTGTCTTAATTATAATTTTTTTGTGTCTTTTAACATCCGTTATTGCTTTCTTGTTTTCAATAACTTAGCTAAATAAATCACTAACCCGATTTGGGCTAATTGCCTCCGATTTTGGAGTTTTATTTAAACAAACTATCACTTAGTTTGTGTCAACTCGAATGAAAGTTAATAACTTAATCAATTTTTAAATGCAAACTTTTAGTTTAGTTTGCTTTATACTGGGCAATTCCTTCCGGTTTTGGATCATTTAATGACTAAATATAAGGACCTTATTTTTATCCTTATGAATAAGACATATCTTATTCATTTCGGACATAAATATTGGAACTTCATTTACTTCTAATTTTTAGACAATTCATGTGTCTTGAAGAATAAGCTAGATTCATTTTGATCCGGTGACTTAGAAGCATGCTTTTGGAACATTACTTAATTTTGCTCTAGATATTTTTCTAACGTCAGTCCCTAGTTAAGGACTTAATAAATTTGTTAGCTCGTAAGCCTAATAATTTTCACAATTGTTCGGAGACAAGCATATGTAGATAAACATTTGAGGCAAATTTTGGACAAAGTGTAATTTCATTCAAATTTTACTTTGGTCAAACAACTGGGCAATATTCATTCGATCTTTTTTGCTTTACATGACTTGTCGTAACATTAACACTACTCGGACAAGATCCATTCGATATTTTAACCCTTAAATTTTTTCACAATTCTAAAATTTTAAGAAAACTTTGAATTTCTTCACTCTAAACTTCTTTATCGAGGGTATAGCAATCCCTTAGTGTTTGTATTCGAAGCATGAGAATTCAAAAACTATTTTCTTTGCAATACCGGGCAGTCCCCAGTGTCCTTATCCGAACTTCAACTTTTTAGTAACATGCTTTATATTGTTGTCTCATTAAAAACCTTGCTGAAAAAACCCTTTTCGGGATAAAAACCATGCTAAAGGAAAAAGAGTGCAACATGTGTTTTTAGACCTAATTCTAACTTTGTTCGGTCTTCGAGTGATGACTCCGACTTTGTTCCTACAAAGGTTAGACATATCAAAACAAATAAATTTTAAATAACTAACCAAACATATATCTTAGTAGTATATCGCTTCAAGTGTGCAACGTTCCAGTTGTTTGGCAACTTTTGACTGTCTTTGGCTTCCAGCTGGTAAGAGCCTTTACCGGCTATTCCTGACACTTTATAGGGACCTTCCCAGTTCGTGACCAATTTCCCTTCGTTGGTATTTTTGGTGTTGAGGGTTACCTTTCATAGAACCAAGTCTCCTACTTGAAAGTGCCTAAGATTAGCCCTTCGGTTGTAGTATCTTTCCATTATTTGCTTTTGGGCCACTAATTGTAGCAATGCTAACTAACGATGTTCATTCGTTAAGTCAAGCTTGACAATCATAGCTCTGTTGTTTAATCCTTCAATTGCACGGCTAAACCTTAAGCTCAGCTCATCAACTTCCATCGAAATTAGTGTTTCTGTACCGTAAACCAAAGAAAATGGTGTTTCATCGCTGCTGTACTTTGGCGTTGTTCTGTATGTCCACAACACCTCTGGTAAAATATCTTTCTACTTGCCTTTTGACTCCTTTAGTCTCTTCCTCAGGTTCTGAATAATTGTTTTGTTTGTTGACTATGCTTTTCCATTTTCACTCGGATGATTCAGAGTTGACACTATCTTTTTAATTTTCAATCCTTCCAGAAAATCATTCACCTTATTCCCAACAAACTGACGACCATTGTCGCAAGTGAACTCTGTTGGTATGCCGAACCAGCAAATTATGTGATACCAAATGAATCGATGACTTGCTTTTTTTTAACCTTCTTGAAGGCATTCTCTTCAACCCACTTAGAAAAGTAGTCAGTCATAAACAAAATAAAATGTACCTTTTCGGGTGCCCATGAGAGTGTCCCCATAATATCCATCCTCCATTTCATGAATGGCCTTGGTGATAAAACCAGATGAATTAATTCTTCTAGTTGATGAATCATTGGTACGTGCCTTTGGTATTCATCATATTTTCGGACAAAGTTCTTTGTGTGTTCCTCCATCTGAGACCAATAATGCCCGGCCCTAATCAATATTTGGACCAATAATTCTGCTCTCGAATGATTACCACACGTCCTTTTTGTGAACCTCGCGCATCACATAATCATTTTCCCCGGGTCCTAAGCACCTCGCTAAAGGACTATAAAAGGACCTTCGGTACAACTGACCATCAACCAGACAAAATCTAGCTGCTTTAGTATGAAGTGCCCTTGACTCCTTCAGATCCGTAGGCAATTTTCCATCCCGAAGGTAGTCGATGTATTTATTGCGCCAATTCCAAGTCAAGTTTGTTGTATTTACTTCGACATGACCACCCTCAATTGCGGATTTAGTAGTTGCACAACTGTTCCTGAATTAAATTTCTCCGCTTCCACAGATGATCCCAAATTAGCCAAGGCATCTGCCTCATTATTTTATTCTCGAGATACGTGTTCCATGGTCCATTCTTTGAATCGATGCAATATCACTTGAATTTTCTCTAAGTATTTTTATCCTTTCTTCATTTACTTCAAACACACCATTCACTTGATTAACAACCAGAAATGAGTCACATTTTTCTTCGATGACCTCGGCTCCCAAGTTCCTTGTCAATTCTAAACCTGCAATCATAGCCTCATACTCGGCTTCATTGTTAGTCAATTTTATAGTTCTTATTGACTGTCTAATAACATCTCCTGCAAGTGCCTTAAGTACTACCTCAAGTCCAGACCCTTTAACGTTCGAAGCTTTATCCGTGTACGAGGTCCAGACCCCCGATGATGCTTTTGAGGTTAATATAAGCTCTCTTTCCACCTCAGGAATCATTTCGGGTGTAAAATTTGCTAAAACCTGAGAGTTTATAGTTGTTCTTGGCTTATATTCTATGTCATACCCACTAATCTCTACTGCCCATTTGGCTAACCTACAAGACAATTCAAGTTTATGCATTACATTTTTTAACGGGTAAGTTGTTACTACGCATATAGGGTGCCACTGAAAATATGGTCTCAGTTTTCTTGCAGTCGTTATTAATGCCAATGCCAATTTTTATAAATTAGGATATCTAGTTTTTGCACTAGCTAGTGTTCTACTCACATAGTAAATAGAAAATTGTGTACCTTTCTCTTCTCGAACCAAAACTGTACTTACAGCTACTTCGGACACCGCTAGATACAAGAACATATGCTCATCTGCCTTCAGTTTATGCAATAATGGATGACTAGACAAGTACTTCTTCAAATTCCTCAAAGCTTTCTGACACTTCGATGTCCACTCGAAGTCATTCTTCTTTTTTAACAAAGAGAAGAACCGATGACTTTTCTCCTACGACCGAGAGATGAACCTACTAGAGCGGCTATCCTCTCGGTGAGTCTTTGTATTGCCTTTACATCTTCAAGTACCTTTGGAATCTCCTCAATAGCTTTGATCTTACCTAGATTGATTTATATTCCTCAGTTTGAAACCAAGAAACCCAAGAACTTGCCCGAGCCAACTCCAAAAGCACATTTTTCTGGATTCAGCTTGATCTTGTACTTTTAGAGTATGTCAAATATTTCCTGCAAATGCTTTAAATGGTCCTCTACTACCAGGGACTTTACTAACATATTATCAATATAAACTTTCATTGTGTTACCTATTTGGTCCTCGAACATGCAATTAACTAGGCGTTGCTATGTTGCTCCGACATTTTTAAAACCAAATGGCATTACATTATAGCAATATGTCTCGTATCTAGTTATAAAAGAAGTTTTCTCTTGATCCTTCGGGTTCATCCTAATTTGGTTGTACCCGAAGTAATCTTCAAGAAAACTCAATATCTCATGCCGCGTCGTGGCATCAGTCATTCGATCAATGTGCGGCAATGGAAAAGAGTCTTTTGGTGAAATGCCTTACAGTTGAATATGGTTCACGAAGCATCTGGCTTACCGGTAATCTCCCATTCCCAACCTACGTAGAGAGAAAACCGCTTTACTCTTCACGGGTACTTGAAATACTAACGGTACTTCTTATGGTCCCGCTTCAACCACCCTTCATTCTCTACTGGCTTTGACTTTGATGATAAATAATGGAGTACCAAAGAAGACCCATGTGAAGCTTTAGTTTCTTTACCGGGCTACTGTTGTCTGTTCCAATCCTTCTAGTAAGAGCTTGTGACCATCGCAGTGACCGCAGTATGCTTAATCGATTGTCTCTCTACCTTCTTGATCGTTGCATCAATCTACTAAGATTTATATTGATTCAAATCCAATCGTGACTGACAGTTGTAAAATACGCTCTTGCTCACGAATCTGTTGTTCTAGCTCTGAAAAATAAATTCGTCTCAAATCAAAAGAAGAAGACTCCGCACCTTCAACTAATTCAAACGATTTAGTCTTTCTTGAAAACAAATAAAAAAGGATTGAACTTGTTACTTAATTGATTATTATCAATAGGAAAATCCCAATTGGGCCTTTCGATACAAAGAAAGCCTTAAATTAGGACAAATCTTTCTCTTTATTAGCATAAGTCTAGTTGAATTAGTTTTTTTGCCACATGGGAGCTTCGGAAATTGAACCCAAGACAGACCCTTGCCCCTTTCTCGTACGCATGCTTTATTCAAATCTTTAAAATCTATGCACATTCTTAATTTATTGCCTTTTTAGGTACGACTACTACATTTGCTAACCAATCTAGATACTCTACCTACTGGATGGAACCTATATTTAAAAGCTTTATTACCTCCTCCTTGACGAATTTATGTTTGAAGTCGGCCATAGGCCTCCTCTTTTGCTTTACCGGGGGAAGCCTGAGTCCAAACTTTGTTTGTGAGTTGTAATCTTTGGTGGGATACCTGTCATGTCTAAGTAGGACCAGGAAAAGAAATTGGCGTTAGCTTTAAGAAATTCAATTAATTTAAGCCTAAGCTCCGGGCATAACCCGATGCGCATGTATACCTTTCTCAGTAGATGCACGAACAAGATGACTTGCTCTAGTTCCTCTATAGTTGACTTCATGACAATCTGAATTATCTGGCAGTACAAATGACCTCAGATATAAAAGTATTCTTCTTCCTCATAATTTGTCTTTTCTTCATCTTCATTTTTTGGACTCAGCGAGCCCGAACCCTGTGATTGCTATTTAACTTCATTGCCTTTACCCACGTCCTTCATTTTTTTCGGCGTTTGTACCGATTCTTCTACCACGAACATCTCCTTTGCTACCGGTTGCTCCCCTCGGATTGTCTTGATTCCCTCCGATGTTAGGAATTTCAGCATCATGTGTAACGTTGTGTCACGACCCAAATCGGAGGGTCATGACTGGCACTCGGACCTTACTTGTCGAGTACCACTAATCATATATTTAGCATATATCTGTAATTCGTATGGCCTATGAGGCAGCCACGAGATACCCTGCTGACATATGAAAATAGTAAATTGGAAAAGAGCTATGTAAAATCCTGCAACCAGAAGGACCCAACCTATATACATATACGTACCAAGGCCATACATAACTACTATACGCAGGACATATGTCTACAAGCCTCCAAAGAGTATGTAACATCATAAGGTCGGGACAGGGCCCTGCCATACCCCTATGCATATCAAAATATCATACCACGACTAGACTGCAACTCTAAAACAAATAGAGTGCTCCAATATCAGCTGAACCAGCAAACTACTAATGCGAACCGTCACCCTGTTTACCTGAGCCTGCGTGCATGAAACGCAGCGTCACCAGACAAAAGGGACGTTAGTACGACTGATGTACTGAGTATGTCAAACATGAAAAATAGCATAATAGAGACCTGGAAGTAACATGAGACAAGAAACAACCAACCAGTAGAGAATGCCTCTGAGGGCCATAATATGCATAAGTATCATGTTTGTGCAGAATGCCTCTGAGGGACATACTATGCCTAAGTTTCATGAACAATGTGTTCATACATATATATATGCGTATATAACGTCGTCTCCCATCATATCATTTCGGCCTCTGTGGGCATAATCATCATCATATACCAGCTGATCAGGTGGTGTGCGTATATAACGTCGTATCCCTTTTCCCATCCCCTACATATATATAATGCATACCATATAGCAGTGTATATAACACATGTGGGTCAAGGGTAATGCATGTATGATACTAAGACACTCTGAACTTATCGGAGTGACGTAATGCCGCTTCACCTCCGATTAACATTATGAATACTAACATATTTTTCATATATCTCAATAAGAATTTAGGAACATATTTAGAACATTCTTTGAACATAGGAATGAATAACATGAACATTCCTAACTATTAAGATTAGAATCATTTATGGGACACCATTACGTTTACGTTTCGTACTTAGAACATGCCAAAAGAAAGAAGGATTTGTCTTAACATACCTTTAATCCCGATCCTTTATTGATGATGAGAAAATCAAACTTCCTTAAATGCGAATCTTAAATGCTCACGTACTCATAGAAGGACGTAGATGACGTATCATACCTGGGTTGTCTTCATAAGAATCATCCACAAAGTGAAAACCATGGTTGTTGCCAACGTTACTTCTTTACAAAGGAATTAATCCAAAATAAATGAAAATAGTTGCTGGAATATTTTTCTTCCAAAACGAAATGGTTATTGCCTACTTTCCTCTTTTAGTTTTGTAGAATTTGTTCCATATTGATCTCTAATCACGTTTAAAAGTTGCTGCTCCAATTTCAATTCCTTATGAATTGCTTAACATCGTGGGCAAAGGTCTAACTTCCACCTCTCCTTTTTCTTTTACACCTGTAACCCATTAGTGGGTACACTTATCCCTACAAATTTCAAACAACAACTTATACACTATTAGTCACTAACTAATATTTTTGCTATTGCCATGTGGACATGATGTCCCCTAATGTACATCAATAATTAATCAATTACACACATAATTAATTCTTGATCACAATTCACTTAAATCTTAATGACTTATAAAATCTTCATATACTCAATGTCATAATCATGCGACATAACACTAGTCCATAACCTCTTTTGGTACATACAACTATTATTTTCAATTCCCCATCGTCACACTTCTTAAGTCCTAAATTATTTCGGGACCGCATCCTTTTATATTCTAAGCTTCATTATTTGCATACATGAATATGACCAAAAATTCTCCAACGCTCAGGTCTATTTACATACGTCTAGCGATTTAGACCATGGCCCGAAAGTACGGGATGTTACATTCTTCCCCCCTTAGAAACATTCATCCTCGAATGTTGGAGTGACATATCTAATTCGCGCCACGTAGTCAGAAAACACATCCACTGCTTCACGTGCCATATAATATAAGATTTATCCTTATGTCGGACCTCACATGGTCGTCAAGCATTAATTATAATAATATGAAATAGAACTCACCTTACGCTTCTCTCGAAACCTCGGCGTTGGTCTGAAATAGGTAGGGATATTTGTATTTCGTCTCCTCTTCCGCCTCCCATGTCATTTCTTCTACATTCTTATTCCGTCATAGTACCTTCATAGAGGCTACTTCTTTAGTCCTCAACTTGTGGACTTGTCGATTTACAATAGCAATAGGAACCTCTTCATATGATAGGTCTTTTGTAACCTTCACATCGTCAATTGGTACAATCCGAGAAGGATCCCCAACACATACTCTTAATATAGAAACATGGAAAATCAGATGAACAAACTCTAAAGACAAGTCCAATTCGTAAGCCACTTGGCCGATTCGTCGAATTATGCGATATGACCCAATATACCTTGGGCTGAGCTTTCCCTTTTTTCCAAACCGCATTACACCCTTCATAGGCAAAATCTTCAAGAAGACCCAATCATCCACTTGAAACTCTAAGTCTGCCGCTGCACATCTGAATACGACTTCTGATGACTATGAGTAGTTAATAGAATTGTACGTAAATTCAATAGGAGTAAATGATCATACCAATTTAGCGCAAAGTCCAATACACAAGTTCGTAGCATGTCCTCGATCATCTGAATCAAATGCTCAGCCTGCTCGTCTGTCTGTGGGTGGAAAGTTGTGCTAAGATTAACTTGAGTGTCCAAACCTTTTTTGAAATGATCTCCAGAAATTAACTATGAACTGCGGACCTCGGTTAGATATAATAGAAATAGGCATACCATGAAGGCGAACAATCTCCTTAACGTACAACTTTGCGTAGTCCTCGGCTATATAGGTAGTTTTGACCGCCAGGAATTGAGCTGATTTTGTCAGTCTATCAATAATCACCCGAATAGAATCAAACTTATGATAAGAGCAACGTTAACCCGTAATGAAATCCATATTAATCATTTCCCATTTCCACATCGGGACCTCAATGTTCTGAGTCACGCCGTCGGGCTTTTGGTCCTCTACTTTTACTTACTGGCAATTAAGGCATTGAGCTACAAACTTCATAATGTTCCTCTTCATGTTGTCCCACCAATACATATTTTTGAGATCATGATACCTCTTAATAGATCCAGGATGAATGAAATATTGTGAGCAATAGACCTCTGTCATAATCTTGTCTCGTAATCCTGCTACATTGGGAATACACAAATGAACCTTCCACCTGAGTGTCCCTCTCCCATTATACTTGAATGTTGCGGTTCTCTTTTGTTAAATATCTTTTTCGATCTTTTCTAAAAATGGGATCTTCATCATGACATTCCTTTTCTTCTAGTATGAGTGATGACCCTGCTGTATTCTAAGTCATAGGGTTATCACTATCTGAATCCTCCAATCGGACTCCCACTTAGCTAACTGATGCGTTCCCTCAAGTCAACTTCTCTCCTTCGTCCTTACATTAGTCAAGCCGCTTGTAGGTGAATGATCATATTGTCAACTTAGCTTTGTTCATTAACTGATGTACTTAAAACTCTTATATTTGTGGTATCTCAATCGTGAACACTTCATGGACAATGTCATCAAATCTGAAATGCACGTATCATCATAGTTAACTCTCAATCATGGTTTGAAAGGAATCTCTTTTTTTCCGTACCTTCTCACTACTCGTAATTATAAACAACTTCCTTTCTTTACTTCTCTTGACACTTATTCACTCTTTTTCTTACTTGTCATACTTGTCTTAATTCCAAAATATTCTGGTATACATACGTAATCTCAAACATTGCTCCTGATTCCAATCATTGGCGTTACTACCACAAGGATGAGTTTTAACTTATTCCCTTATTCTATACATAGAAGATTCTTAAGAATTGCATTACATGACGTTGGCCTACTATATCCAAATCTGGTCATTATACTTAGACTCAAATTCCTTCACTTGCCTCATGGCTACGACTTTATGTCAATGCCATTTTGGGAGAAGATTTTCTTGATCTCGTTAAGCTGTAAAATCATTACTTTATCTATCTCGTAGAACTTTTGGTCAGTTCAATAATGCTCATAGACATCTATATTTGCCTGACATTTTATCTTCATTATAATGTCATTATCTCCTGACATACATCTCTAATGTCTAGTTTGAATCCATATGCGTCATTAGCCCATTTTTACATGTTTAGGTGCTAATCTCGAACTTACTCATTGTTACTTCCGTTTACATACTTTCTGAAAGGTATGACTGCATATGTTGTGGAATCGATGTTGCGTATGTTTAGATCCACTTCACGGTTTTACATGATCCAATGAATTGTCAAGCTTTCTTATCTTATCATTATTAGATCTCCCATCGACCGAGTGCTCATTCGTCTTACCTTTATATTTCCATTTCCAGTTGCCTTGGGGGGTCTCTTATCTCAAAGTATTTCTCATATTATTTTTCTGAACATCAGAGGTTCGTTACCTTTGGCCGAAGAGTTCTTACTGTCCCTCATCTACCGTTGGTCCTTACGATGTTCTGGAGTAATCATACATTTGTAAAACCTGCATAACTATAATCTCATTCACATTTATCCTTCTTGTCGTAATCCTTTCTTCTACTCATCAAAAAAACATTTCTGTCTTGATACTTGATCATACCATTCCATTCATACTTGTTAACTATTTTCATATTTCTTACAACCATTCTTTGATTGTTCCATAGTTCTCGTCCTCAATTGCCTCTAACAAGCTATTGTTATCCATAGGTTATTTAGAATTGTAATATGCTACATAATGAAGCCGAAGACCTTACCAGTCCAATACCTATAACATGCCTTAGCTTACTAACATTGATACATGTAATTCTTAATAATATACAGTATGGCCCTTTACGCACGGGCAAGAGGCTTATGTTCCCTTCCACTACCATGGATAACTCAATCCTTATATATGACTTGGGATCACTATCCTGGGTACGTCACTTTCCGTGATCTTCTTAAATTTACTGATGGTTACTCTTCAGGCGACTCGATTGTGGCAATCCATTCCCGTTAATGCTATACTAGAACAATTCACAATCTATTCTAGGTAAGACATTACCATTTAGGTCGCACGTACATAACATATTCCCTATTCTAATCAGCACGAGTCACTGCAAAATGTGTAGATTTTCATAACCTACTAGACATTCCAATGATGTCTTCTTCTTCTTTTCATCTGTACAACTTACAGTCACCCTATCCTTACCTTTATGCATCAACTTGGGACACTTCGGAACATTATGGCCATGACTGCCACACTAAACCAACCCCATGTACCTTTGCAGCATAATCCGGCATACGCTCGACCACACTGACTACAAGATGGTCGAGGCGGTCTCACTCGACCTTTACAACTTAACCTTGAGATATTGGAATCTTTGAACCCTTTAAATATCGGCGATCCCTGACTAATAAACTCCCTGGATTATGAGCTCCCTGACCCTTCAAGGGCCTATCTCTATCATATGCTCTAGGATGAAGTCGTGCTTGGGAAAACAATTTACTCATATCCTCTTATGGATCTGTCTCAATAGAAAGCATACTCATCGCATTTACACTCAATCCAACCTCAATCTCCCTGCTAATCATAGCCCTATTGGAAGAAGGCATTGCTATAATCATAAACACGATAAGGTTTACAAAGAGAATTCTTATAATTCAGCTCTATAGCACGATTCTAGATCAAGAAGGAAGGTAACCATTATCCTAAATGCCCTGTAGCCTCCTGTCTATAAGTGTGGTGCATAACACACCCATAAACAAGACTCTACTAGACACGACTTGTAGACTCCCTACGACAGACCTGCTTTGATACCAAGTTTGTCACGAAACAAACCGGAGGGTCATGATGGGCACCCGGACCTTATTTACCGAGTACCACTAATCATATATTTAGCATATATCCGTAATTCGCATGGCCTATGAGGCCGCCACGAGATACCCTGCTAACATATGAAAATAGTAAACTGGAAAAGTGCTAAGTAAAATCCTGCAACCAGAAGGACCCTGCTACCATATAGCCCCATGTTGCTTCTTCAACATGTTAAATATTCGGGCCAAACTTGTCTCACTATCATCATCATCATCTGGTATTTTTTGGCGTGACCTTCTAGACCTTTTGGGAAAAATAACGGGGTTGGGATTGAACGGATCAACGGGCGGAACTCTATTCATTGGATCAACAGGCGGAAAGCCGTTGTTGTTATTGATGTTGTAAGCACCATTGTCACCGTTGTTGTCCTCGTGGTTGATAACCTCAACGTTGATTTCACTAGCCATACTATAAGTACATAGTATTGATCTGTAACTACAAAATCTCAAAAGAAACAAGTGATGATTGAGATTGAATAAATCACCACGGTTATCCTTAGCCCCACAGTGGGCGCCAAATTGTTTACCCCAAAAAGGTACAGTTGAATTTGTAAGCAGTTTTAAGGATACGTGGATTGATTGTGATAAAGATCAGTGAACAATTAACAACAAGTAAGCAAATGAAAATAGCAAGTAATAAAATTAGCATGGATTGTTGTGATCTCGATTGAAACTGTTCAATGAATTTGGTCAGATCCTTAGCTAATTTGCTTCGGGTTCGAGCCAAAAATGAGAACTAAGCGCTACAATTGTTGTAAGTAAATCGTGCAAGTATGAATAATGAGAATGGGGATGCCCTTCCAACATGAAGGTTGAGCTCCTTTTATAGCTATCAATACAAGGCATTTATGCCCGAGAATCATTCCCTCATTAAATGCAATTAAATAATAATAACGACCACTTAATGAGCAAAGAGTAATGGTTGGCGCCATATCCGGAACGGGCACGCGCTGAGCTACTCCGATCTTTCATCCAGTGTCTCTTGGTTCGGCCACTATACGGTCTTGCTTTGATATCAGGACTCACCCCGGTGCAACTCGCATCCGATGAGGAATTCTCTTGCTCCCTCTGGTTTCTATATCTAAAACATGCCACATGTCGCGCCGATTTTTACCATATGTTTTAGCTATTGAAGGTGATGGTAATCTTCATAGTTGTATTGATGTGGAGGAAGGTGAGGAAGAAGATGACTTTTTTGTGCACTTGTTACAATGTAAATGAAAGAAATAATCCATACTCCTTCCCATTATCACATTGAATATTTTTTATTTCTCTTTCGAATTGAGTACGAATGAACGCTCTAAATTTTATGAAGACGGAAAACACTTGTGATTTATTCGCAATTGGAAACGTCCACAAAAATCTAGAATAATCATCTAAGAAGAGAACATAATATCGATGACCCATTGAACTAAGAACAGGAGATGTCCATAAGTCGCTATGAATAATGTCAAATGGCATAAAAGTATGAGAATTGGAGTCTACAAATGGCAACTTAACAATTTTTCCTAATGAACAAGACTGACAAATTGGAGTACGACTGCACTTTACAAGAAATAAAGCTATTTTTATCTAAAACTGATAAAATAGAAGATCCCGGATGACCCAAACGAGCATGCCACATGGAAGGAGAGATGGCTGCAAAAGCTGATGGCAAGGCTGGACTCGATGGACTGAAACCGGGCATGATAGGATATAGATCCCCCCTACTATCACACCTCATGAGCTGACTCCCCGTCTTGAAATCCTTCACAGAGAAACCGAAAGGATCAAATTCAACAGAAACAGAATTGTCATTTGTGAACTTTCGGACAGACACTAAATTTTTAATCAATTTAGGAGCATGTAAAGTATTTTTCAAGAGGAGTGGTGGATTGGGGGGAGACAACGTTTTCTGACCATACCCTAGAATTGGAATAGAACTGTCATTACCAATGATTATCCCCCGAGGGGTGCTCAAATTGGAATAAGATGAGAGAATACCTGAGTCGGAAGTCATGTGAGTAGTGGCCCCGGTGTCCATGTACCAATTTTGGTCCGGTTGAGTTAATCCCAACGTGTGCATCGCGGCCTCGATATCGGTCTGAGTAGGGCCTGCTGCATGATGGGCTTGCGGAGGTCGGGGCCCAAGAACTCTGGCCGTGGCCGACCTGGCCCGTGAATCGCTACCATCGCCGCTGTTGGGCATCGCCTGGCCGCCATCGCCGGGCATTGGGCCTGGATTGTTGGCCACCACCACCGCCGGAATTTCTGCCGCCGCCGGTATGGGCTGCCGCCCACGGTCCATCGCCATCGCTTCCATCGCCATGGGCCCCACTGCTGGGCCCATGGGGGTGGTGGGCCACTGCTCATTGGATGGGACCCACCGACGTTTTGCTGATTACCGGAACCTCCACCATTACCACCGCGTTTGCCCCCGCGGTTTTTGTTATTATTCTTGCGATTATTCTTGCCGCCACCATTATTATGGTTTTGGCCCGAATTATTAACAAAACCTGAAGGATTAGGAGAGGACGCCATCATGACAATTGGACTTGCTCCGGTAGCCGCCTTTTTAGCCAAACCGGCTTCTTCCAACGTAAGCATGGAGCGGGCTTGATGGAAGTCGAGAAGAGGGTTGCTTTGGCGAAGGAGAGTGCCAACACCATTATAGGCCTCCGAAAGACCGGCAACCAACTGTAGAACTAGACGATTATTTGTTACTGGTGCGCCAACGTTACGAAGTTGATCCGCCAATTCCTTTAGTTTCTTGCAATATGCAGAAACGTTCGGAAATACGTCCATTCGAACGAGAGAGAATTTCGCCGAGTGTGACAATACGGAATGTTGGTTGTCTTGGAATATGTCACGCAATCTATTCCATGCAGCCATAGCCGTGGTATCGGGCTCCATAATCGTCAGAGAAGGTCCATCAAATAGTGGCGTATATCCACCGAAGAACGGTAGCATTAAGTGTAATCCATACCTCAGATCCTCCGCAGAAGGTGTCTAGCGGGAGGAATTATGTGATGAAGAACTTGATAAGAGATAGCGTGAATTTTAAACAACTCCGCCACATTGCATATTGAACGTTTTCCATCTCAAGGACAATAGGGACACTGAGCTTGATATTGGAAACCGTGAGGGCAGGGTGAAAATTGTTCTTAGACATTTTTGAAAGAACAAAGAAGGAGGATAATTTTAAGAGAGGGTTTTGAGAGCGGAAGACGAGATATTTGGAGAGAAACCCGAGGAGAGGGGGTTCTCGGCCAAAGAGGAGGTAAAAGTTTGAGAGAAGAAAACTTTTGTTTAGACCTAGTCTCTTGATACCATGAAAGAAATAATCCCCTTGATTATTTTCATTGATTGAATAGATATATATACAAGTTATAATTCTACAAATCCTTTTCCTATTCTAATTCTAAATCCTTATTCTACCATAATTCTAACTCTACAATTATGGTAGGTGTATAACACTAATTATGGTATCCTTTTTATTACAATATACTACAAATATATATACCATATATACACTATCCTAATATCCCTTGGATATATACAATCTGGCCAAGAGGCCTAACTGGCCGTGAGGCCCAACTGGCCGAGAGGCCCAACTGGCAGTGGCGGACAGCCCACTGCTTCATTAGCTCCTAGTGATATATATGTGATATACACTGCTTGTATATTCAGTGTATATCACATGTATATTGCTCTGTTTTAACAGTAAAAAAAGAGAGGCTAAACTGGGTAAACAATAGACAGTTTGGAAGAAATTGTCAACAAGTTTTGTTTGGGATGACACAGGATGTAATTTTTCCCAAAAAGTAGTTGAGTGTCAAAGTGTTTGAAAAATATTTGTATGTGTCATACTGATATTTTTAAATAATCAGTTATGCTCTTAAATAAAAGTGTTAAAATTAATAATAAGCAATTAGTGTGCAATAAGCATTTTCCTAGATTAAAATATTTGAAATGACAATATAGAACTATTAGTTATATTAAATACCTCGAAAAGCTGAAACACCTTATTCTGGTCCTGAGAAAAATTATGACTTAGTTAAACTGCGGTGATGCACAAAGATAACTGGATGCTTGAGACTTAGGACAAAGAGCATTCATAATCTCTTAAGAAAGGACAAAAACTAATTAATATCATATTTATATCGATCGGATTTTAAACAGTCCCACGCCCTTCGCCCTTCGCCCCTCGCCCCTCGTCCCTGCTCTTCTTGTCTATCTTCTTTTTTTCATTTCGGTTCACCTGACTTCTTTCTGCTCTACTTGAAGGCTTCCTTTCTTGGAAAATGTTTTTAAGCTATTAGTAAAGATATAATTTAAAAGTATATTTGCATGAAAAATTATGAATGGAGAAAATGAAATTGAGAGAGAGAGAGAAAGTTAATAATTTTGTTTTGAGGACTTTTCAGAATTGTAAAAATAACAAAGATAAAATAGTAAAAACTCTAATTAAATTGAAAATGTTTTTTTGTTGCTAATTTGGGAAGAAAATGACAAAAATCCCATATGTAAAGGGTAGGTTCAAAATAGTCCCTTAAGTATGCACTTAACAGTTTTAGCCATTTAAGATTGCCAAAAGTTAAACACTTTTAGTTTCGTAAAATATTCACCAAATTATGTCTGTATTGGATATAATTGTTGGAATCAAAGCAGTACGGGAAATAAATAAATATTACAAGTGTTTGAAAGGATAAACAAACAGCGAAGATTATAATTGCCGCAAGCTTGTTGAGTCTTGAATCTTGATAACCTAAAATCAAGAAATACTAAATCTGGATTGTTACAACTGTGGCTGAGTCGAGAGATGACTCTCTGTCTTTAAGACAAGATTGCCCCGAATATATGCTTTTACGTTAGCGGATAATAGTCTCCCAAGATAAAACATCAACTAATCAACACTACAAAGCAAATAGGTTGATTCTGACGAAGAAAACAAACATGAAACGACTTGCTGAAGAATGGAAAATTTAGAGGAAAATGAGGAGATATATTCTGCCAAGTAATGGCCGCATTCAAGTGCCTTGTAATGGAGACTCAATGCTCCAAAACTAGCTCAAGAGGCAGAAACTTTCTGCCTTCCTCTTTCTAATTTTATCTTTCGTAAAACTCCAGGGACCAAGACCCGAGCCCGGACTAGACGGGATGGGCGGGTGGCGGCGGCGCGCGTGTGGGCTTAGCCTCGAACCCAAGCACACCTAGGTCCTCCCTCCTTCAAACACATGGGTTACCCATTGGGGTCCCAAACCCTTATCCATTTTTTAGGCTTATAAAAAGAACAATTCTTCCTTTTTTCTCACCGATGTGGTAGATTTGTCCCACACCATATTTCCATGCCTCAAACACCTTACTTTGTGGACCAATATCTCTTTCATTTCTTAACGAAATTTGACGATCCTTGGCCCTACGGTCATCTACTCACTTAGTAGTTTATGCACGTGTGAAGAGACAAAGCCTCCAACATGCGGAACCCTAGTGTTTAAGTCATTAAATATAAGTGGACGCACACACAAGGTCCCTACTTTAAGCAATCTTTTAGCGAAAAGATATTGCATCAGGAGAGGTAGCTTCCACTTTGAACCTTCCCTAGTTGAATACCACCGGACTTACTTACTGCACGGTGAATATGATGTCTTGAACCGTCAGTGTTTAGTGTAAGCCAAGACAATGATACCAACACAATAACTCCCCTTATTCGTTTTCATTCTTATTGTTATGTCCGTTGTGGCCATGGACACACTTGGATTCTTAAGTGCGTTCATTTGAGGCGGTCTGTCTTCGCACTTAAATAGGTGATCTCCTATAAGATATCCTGCTATACCCCACTTCACAAGTGTTAGGAATCATTCAAAGTTTCCCCAACCTTAACCTCAACCGTTTGAGAATCGTTAAAGGTTTGGAAGCTAAAACTTTACCCACCATGCAGGTAGCACTTTAATGTCTATCGCGGGAATGGCTTTGGATTTACGTTTATTTACAAAAAATCATAATCCGAAGTGCTCTTGCTTCCACCGAAGCGCTCAACTGAACCTTTTGCAGCTTAGTTTTCCCATTGAACCAAAATATTGGGATCTCCAGTCAATATAGTTGGGTTACCACCGCAAAGGTTCGTATTGTTTGGGTTTTAAGTCCATTCCCCTAGACAGGCAAAACTCTTGATATTCGGGTAGTTCCTTAGTTAAAGGGTCCGCTATATCCTTTGATTAGTAATCAAGGAAGTGACACCCGTGATGATCAACTGCCATACAGTCTTATGTCTCCGATAGATATGTCTAGACGCCGTCATTCGTGACCTTCCTAAAGCCCACCGGCTAGCCACAATGTACAACTACCGAAGGCACGGGTTTCTCCTAATAAGGGGCATCCTCTAAGGAGTCGTGAAGTTACTAAACTTCTTCTCATGCTTTGTTTAAAGTGATAAACTCCGATTCCATTATGAATCGGCCGATTTGCTTAGAGAATTTTCAGAGACACACCATACACATCCACTTATGGCTTTGGTGTTCTTCATGTCCGATGTCCAATTTGCATCACTGTGTTCTCCCAGAACCGCTGGATATCCAGAATACCATAATCTGTAGATAAGGAATATTTCAGATATCGTCATATCTTATTTAACGCTTTCTATTGATCATTTTTGGAATCACGAGTGAATCTTAGTTCAACTGATCTACTTTGTAAGTCGATACCAGGTCGATTGTAGTTGTAAAATACATTGAACTATATGTGACCTGCGCATATCGCTCCTGGTATATGGATGCACCATGATTCCAATCAATTCTATGATTCATATCCATTGGTGGTTTCAACGAGACTGTCAACTACCTCATAAATGAGTTTGGAATTAGACTAGTCCATTAGATGTCTTAGAAATTCTAATTCCTAAGATGTCATATTTCATATCGAGACTTTTGTTTCAATATAACTTCCACTTTCAGACTGTTGGTTTTCCAACTGTTGGCTTTCTAACTTCAGAGTCAATGTTTCTGTTGTCAGATTCATTTGTTTCACTTGAAACATCCAGGACCAAAATGTAAACATTTCAGGGACTAAAAAGAAAGTTCAGGAAGATGCCCAACAGTCCAATAAACCAACTCTGGTCCTCCCCTTCCAACTCTCCAATTAGGAAGTTTGTCTCAACATCCATGTCACGCAAGACTGCAATGGCCCTAGATGTAAAGCTATTCACAGGGGAGCACATGTCCAAGTAGCCGGGGCCTTATACTCGATAGTAGATCCATCTACTTTGTACTCAATTTGAGTATCCACTTTTACAATCCAAAGGTTCTTTTCCCGGAGGAAGGTCAACCACTACACAAGTATGGTTCTATCTGATGGAATCTATTTCTCTCTCTGCAGCTTCTTTCCAAAGCAGTGCTTCTGTAGATGACAATTCTTTGTTAATTGTCCATGGTTCATTCTCAACCATGCAAGTTAGAAGGCCTGGAACAAGTCTTTGTCCCCTCTTTGCTCCGTCTCGGTTCAACATCTAGAATCCCTGAGTTCTGTAGATCTGGAACATTAAGTTCCGGATAGTCAGCAACTTCCGAGTCTTGTAGATCTGGAACGTCTAGTTCTGGACAATTAGACACTGGCGGGTTCTTGTTAACCTCGAGCATTCTTTGCTCCAAGAGGCAATAAACACTACTGTTATTTGTGGATCCAGTGGATATGCAATCTACAGTCTTAGGTCCAACTTAACCTGTTTTGGTATTCCAATCTCTACCAAGCCACCCCACATCACAACATTTGTAGGTGGGATCCTTTCCATGTTTCGCATGGAGGGTTATCCTTATCCTTATGCGGAGTTCTTCTAAGAATCACATTAGAGGTAAGGATTGCCTTGCCCCATATATTTTGGGCATATGACACTGCGCTTGGATAACACCGTTAGACTGAGGTGAGTAGGGAGCAGTCCTTTGATAAACAATGTTTCACATTCTCCCCCTCTATCACTACGAATTCCTCAATTCATGGGCTTAGTTGATTTTCAACTTCTACTTTGTAGCGCTTATCCACTTCAACATCTTCATCTTTTATTTTCAACAAACAAAGGATGCAATACGTTGTACCATCATCAATGAAGGTCACAAAGTACTTATCTCCCCCCTATTTTGTACAAACTTCAAATCACCCATGTAGGTGTGACTATGTTCTAGAGGAGCGGTGCTTCTTTCGCTATTCTTTTTATGGAATGGAAAGGTGATTTTGCCTCTTCGCCCACCTCACATTTATTTTGAGGGTTTATATCGATAGAAGGCAATAATCTCAACTTCGTTAGCTTTTGAATGACTTTCTATTTAATGTGTCTTAATCTATGATGACATAAATGCATGGATTACAAATATATCATTCATTTGGCTACAGACATACTGTACCATTCTTAGTTATTACAGACCTGTTGGACTAGTCTCAAATCAGCTTGACCAACAGTGTCCCTGAAACCAAGTTTGGGACATGTATCACCTCCTTTTAGAGTGATCCCATTCCCTAAAGTCCTTTTCAAGGACAACCTTTCCAACCCCTTCTACTTTAGAGGTGGCGTTACTTCACGTGAACAACCTCTTGCCCGTGGTTAGGGTGTAATCGGATCATATGTGATCTGGATACCCTGGCCCACTCTAGTTGCTTTGGCAGACTGAGTGTCCAATTCTTTTCTGCCTTTCTTTTGGCCTTCAGATCATTTAAGACCTGGAAACTCTGGCCCACCTCACTAGGTGTCCATTACTTTTCTGCCTTTCTTTTGAACTTCAGATCTTTTAAGACCTGGAAATTATGGCCCACTCCAGTCGCCCGTAGGCTTTGTACGACTGAGTGTCCAATATCATTCTATCAAATAAAGAATCTTCTGTCAAATAGTGTGACAGGTTCAACGTCTTAAGATAAGCCATTATCTTTTAGTCTTCTTCCCTTGAGATTGGTGCCCAGACAATTCCTGGCGCTTTCTTAAGAGTAGTAACAGTTTTCGCACAGTCAGTTGATCTTTTATCCCTCTTATGTGAGAACATACTTTTAATAATTACACTCAAAAGAACGGATCTTTTAAGTTTTGTTTACAATAGTTCAATATTTAAACGGGAAGGAAGGAGATTCAATATCTGATTTTAGAGTGTAGGGAATATACAATTTTAATGAAAATACTTTCATATTCCTAGTCTTACTTTACACACTTTTATTCAGATATTATCTAAACGCATTATAGATAAGGAAAGATAAATTCACTTAGACCTTTTGGATCCTGACCCACTTTAATTAGACTGAGTGTCCACATCCTCCTTACCATAATTAGGATCCTTTGTCTGGGACATATATAGGTCTTTTGTTACAAGATAAAACAACATCTTCAGCCTTCTCCTCTTGTCCCAGTTGACATCCTCAGCCTCTCGTGGGCGCTTGTTTCCACCACTCTCGAGAGCGGTGAAACCATGAACACTTTGACCGTCAATAGCATAATCAGAACTGTCTTCTACCAGAAAACCACAACCAAAGCCAGATTTGGTCACACATCTGTTGACCGACATCTTTCGAACACTAATACAATCTTGTCTTAAAATTGTTCGATATAATTGTTGGAATCAAAGCAGTACGGGAAGTAAATAAATATTACAAGTGTTTGAAAGGATAAACAAACAACGAAGATTATAATTGCCGCAAGCTTGTTGAGTCTTGAATCTTGATAACCTGAAATTAAGAAACACTAAATCTGGATTGTTACAATTGTGGCTGAGTCGAGAGATGACTCTCTATATTTAAGACAAGATTGCCCCGTATATATGCTTTTACGTTAGCGGGTAATAGTCTCCCATGATAAAACAACAACTAATCAACACTACAAAGCAAATAGGTTGATTCTGACGAAGAAAACAAACATGAAACGACTTGCTGAATAATGGAAAATTTAGAGGAAAATGAAGAGTTTCTGTTCTTTTCTTTCTGTTGTTTCTGATTCTCTCTTATCTTTTTCTCTACTGCCCTCAAATAAGAGTAAGGTCTCAATATATAGTGTTTAGGAGGATGACCTCTCACCTAGCCAACTAATGGCTTTCAATATCCATGTAATGACACTTAGTGAGGAGTTATATTCAGCCAAGTAATGGCCAAATTCAAGTACCTTGTAATGGAGATTCAATGCTCCAAAACCAGCCCAAGAGGCAGAAGGCAGAAGGCAGAAACTTTCTGCCTTCCTCTTTCTAATTTTATCTTTCCTGAAACTCGAGGGACC
The DNA here is from genome assembly GCA_029783415.1 of Anisodus acutangulus. Classification (NCBI taxonomy): domain Eukaryota; kingdom Viridiplantae; phylum Streptophyta; class Magnoliopsida; order Solanales; family Solanaceae; genus Anisodus; species Anisodus acutangulus. The sequence goes on from CM056504.1 coordinate 34,236,516, forward strand.
AAGTTGTAAGTACTAAACAGTTTGGGGTCCAAAAGATAATATCAGAAGAAGACCCGAGCCCAGACCGGACGGGCGGGCGGCGGCGGCGCGCGTGTGGGCTTAGCCTCTAACCCAAGCACACTTAGGTCCTCCCTCCTTCAAACACATAGGTTACCCCTTGGGGTCCCAAACCCTTATCCATTTTTTAGGCTTATAAAAAGAACGATTCTTCCTTTTCCCACCGACGTGGTAGATTTGTCCCACACCATATTTCCATGCCTCAAACACCTTACTTCGTGGATCAATATCTCTTTCATTTCTTAACGAAATTTGACGATCCTTGGCCTTACGGTCATCTACTCACTTAGTAGTTTATGCACGTGTGAAGAGACAAAGCCTCCAACATGCGGAACCCTAGTGCTTAAGTCATTAAATATGGGTGGACGCAACACCCACCAAAGGCAAATTTCCAACAGTCTGTTATTTGACGAACACAATACAAAAAATGATTTAACTAAAAAAAACAAGGGAAAACCCAAACACCAAATTTTAATAGTAGGTGAGCAAAATAAATAAATAAATTTTGAAAGCAATAGGAGTATATGATTTTAGCAAGGATTGAAGGTAAAAGGCATTGTGTATATCATCCAATATATACAAAGAAAAAAAAACAATCAAACGTTCAATTTCTAATGGGATATGAATCATAGGATAAAGACAGACCTTTGGCATATTTATGGAGAGGGACTTATCGTGGAGTTGATAAATAAACCATCTTCATCGTGTCGTCGGAAGTGGGGCTTTTATGTTCTTATTGAGGTTGACCATAGTACAAAGGTCACTGTTACAAATCTTGAATTATATTAAGATTTTTAAAACTTTTTTCTTCTAACAAGGTTTGGTTGGAAAAAATAGTTATTAATTTTTTTTTAATTTTCAGAACAAACGCCACCTAAGTGCAACACACCGGTAAATATTTCTTACAACCTAGAAAAGTACGGTGATAATAATACTCTCGTCATTCCAAAATAAATGAATTTTTGAGGTGTCTCTTAAGAAAGTATATTAATCAAAGGATACTTTGTTAATATTATTTTTTACTTTTTCCAAACTTTTCTTAAAGCTAGAGATAGTTTGGGAGTTTAAAAAATAATTAGAGATGGGTAATTTGAAAAGTGTAATGACCCGTTTGGTAGTTTTGAACTTTTGGACTTGTTTTCTCAAGAATATCCTTCCCATAATTTTATCTCTATATTTAGGACTTGCGGGAACGAGTAACGCGGTTCCCATGGCAATCAGGCGAGTTTCAGATTGATTTTAGTGAGTTTTGAAGTTTTAAGGTTAAAGAGAAGAAGAGGTTTGACTCATAGTTGACTTTTGGGTAAATGAATCATTATCGAAGTCTCGTTAATTCCGTTAGGTCCGATATGTCATTTATGACTTAGTCGAGTCATTGGTTCGCTTTCCGAGGCATTCAGATGTACTTTGTGGTTTTATTTGTAAAGTTGTGAAAATTGGATGTTTTGGGTGATTTCGTAGAAAAAGTATGTCTTAGCTCGGTCATATGAGAAATTCGAGTGGGCGAGCGAGTTTGTGGAACCGCTTACCTTGGGCTAGCACGTTTGGTTTGTATATAGGGGTTCCGGTAGCGGTTCGGTGGAGAATTGGCTAAGTTCTAGAGTTGTTGGTTTTCTGGTCTACGCACCAGCGACCTTCTGGCCACTTCTATTAGTCAGCCTCAACGGAGTTTGGCTCGCAGATGCTAGCCTTGTGGGTTTATGAGGTTTCTGCTTTTGCAGAGGTTTTCTCGCAGATGCGATGGCGCCTCTACGGAGTCCTTCTTACCCAAACTCTTACTCGGGATATTAAGTTGTCTTACATCTGCGACCCTAATTCCTCCGAAGCAGTTCTGCCTTAGCGAGGTCGATTCTGCCGAAGAGGAATCGTTGTTTCAGATCAGATATTAAATTCCTATTTCAAGTTTTAGTTTCTCATTCACATATTTGGAGCATGAGATCTCGGTTTAAAGAGATTTTTGGGCGTTTTGCAAGATTCATCTATTGGGTAAGTTTCTAATCTTCCTTTTATGATTATTTCATTGATTAATAAAGAATTTTAGCGTAGAATCTATAATTTAGGATGAGGGTTTCATCGGTTATGAACCCTAACTTGGAAAATGGGGTTTTCTATAATAAATCATGAAATTTGTAGTAGATTTTGATGATTCTTGGTATATAGACTCCCTAGAGGTTGGGTAAACTAATTTTGGACTAAATTTCTCATTTTGCCCTTTCACGCTCGGAGTCTTATTTTGGGTGACTTTTTGGGTTCCGAAATAAAGTATAGTAATATGGGTATCATTGGAATCGTCTAACTTCGTAGACTGTTATTTTGACTAGATTGAACTCGTTCATAAGATTGGGCACATTAGAGCTTCTGGGAGGCTTTACTTCGTGCGGATCGAGCTTGGAATTATTCGTGAGCTATGGGACTTCAAAATAAAGCAAGTTCTGACTTACTAGACCTTAATATAGTGTTTATGTGTTGGTTTAATAATTAAGGGGAGTAATGGGGAATTAGAGGTCCTATACTAGTGAGGTGACGAGTACTTGTACGGATATCGGTGTACTTAAAAGGGTAACTAAAGTAACGTAGTATGTTGTACATGATAGAGATCATGTGTTTAGCCTTCGGGTCGTGAGCGTGGTGCATAAATCCACTTAGATTGGTATGTTGCTGCTTATTTGTGCTCATAGCCATGATTGATAGCTTACTGTGATTTAACTTGTCATGCATTCATCACTCAACATCTCGTCTATATACTTGAAAAGGGTTTGATAATACTGATTGTATTGATTATGCTTTTGCATGGTATACACATATCCATATCATTCATACACATTATTATTGGCATTCGAAATATTGAGATACTGATGAAAGGGGCTTAAAAGCTGATTACTGGATATGGTACATGGTAAAAGAGTGATGATTGATGATGATACTACAGCCACAGAGCTGAGATCCGATGGAAAATTTTGGATGATGATGATACTACAGCCACAGAACTGGGATCGATGGGAAATTTTGGATGGGTATATAGACCTTATGAGTCCCCCATGGGTCACGTGACACCTACTGTAGAAGCGTGTGTATACCGGGTACGTATGGCCATTGCATTGTATACATATTATCTATATTGTATTTCATACATACATCTTGATGCGTAATTTTTGCTATATGTACTCGGTGATGTAAAGTTGCAGACCTTATGATAATGTTACTCTTAGTGGAAGGAAATGCTAGAACTGTACAACTTATTCTTGATGTAAGACAGAAATATGAGACTTTATGGTTTACTGGCTTGAAAGTAAGGCTGGCCAGTGGGCCGGGACGACCCGACCCCGGCCCGACCCCGTCCCGACCCCGGCCCGGTCCCGACCCGACCCCGCTCTAAAAAAAAAAAAAAATTTAACGGGGGCGGGACTCGAACTCGGGACGGGACGATGTCTCGTCCCGCTGCACTGAGCCCGCCCCAGTTCGCCGACCGAGCCCGCCTGAGCCCGTCCCGACTCGACCCCGACCCCGACCTCGACCCTTAAACCCCTTTGCAAAATAACCGCTGCACCAACGGCCATTTTAGATTATGGCTGTTGGTCGACGGCCATTTTAGGCCCCCTCCCCAACCCCTACCCCTTAATATTTATTTTTAACCCATTAGTTATTATATTTACACTTTAACCCAATTTTTCAACTATAAATAACTCATTTTCTCTTCATCTTTCTCACAAATCTTCCTACAATCTCTCTAATTTCTCAAGATCTCTACATTGTTTGCTAAATATTCAATTTTATTAATTCATTTGGGAATTGGGAGTGAAGTTGGCAACTAGCTTGAGGATCTTCCATCGAGCAAAGTTTCAATTTTCAACCTCTCGATTACACGTCGACGTTACGTCGGCGTTTGGTACATTCGTTCCTTCATTAAATTATTATTGTCTGTTTATTTTATTTAGCGCACTTAATTTTATTGTCTTTAATTATTTATTATCATAATTAAAATGGAAGGATTAAAAGGTATGTTTAAGGGTAAGGGTAAGGGTGCTTCTTCTAGTAGAGGCAACCAGGGCAAGGGTACTTCTTCTAGTCATCTTATTCCTACACAGGATGATTTTGTTGATACTCAACATTTTCCTACAATACCATTAGATTTAGACGAGGAGTTATTTTACGGAACTCAAGAAGACTTTAATTTAGACGATGATCTAGACGATACACCCACTAATATTGATGACAACACGCCCACTAGTGCACCTTCAACCGAAATACCTCCTATTCCCCTAGTATGAGACGAGGTCCAAAGAAACGACCATTAAAATCGATGCATGGACATTTTTTGATAGGGACGTAGAGAATCAAGTAGCCATATGTAAAATTTGTAAAAATGTTTTAAAATTTAAAACTGGAAAAGGTCACGGTGGGACGGGGGGTTTAATTAGACACGTAGTAAGTGCTCATCCAGCTAGGTATGCCCAATACCAGGCTTCAAAACCGGTCGCATAACGCCGCTCCATCGGGACAAGGTTCACATACCGACATCGTCCCCACTCAAGTACAGGGTCAAATTAACCCTATGACGGGGGGAATTGTAGGCTCTAAATACAACAAACATAGAGATAGGGAAGCAATATCAAAATTAGTTGCTGTGGAGGGTTTGCCTTTTTCATTTCCTTCATCTCCCGGTTTTATTCATTACATTAGAGATATATATAATCCTGCTTTTAACGGTTTTCCTAGGTCAACTGTTAAGAGAGATGTATTTAAATTTGCGCATGAATATCAACAATATTTACGTTTTTCATTATATCATTTTAATGGCAAAGTATCTATCACGTCTGTTATAGGTCGTAGTACTAACGGCCATGATTATTTAACTGTAACTTGTCATTGGATAGATTATAAATGGTCTATGCAAAAACGTATTTTAGCGTATAGATATATAGATGATAGGCACACTGGTACTTTTATTGCAGAAAATATTTATCAAGTGTGCGATTATTACGGAATTACCGATAAAATTATGACTATTACATTAGATAACGCTTCTAATAACAATTACGCAATTACAATGTTAAAAAATAGTTTAGCTCCATCTTTTCCAGACCATTTTCATATAAAATGCGCGTGCCATATATATAACTTAATTATAAAGGATGGTCTATCACTTTTGAAGACATTCTTAGTAAAATACAATTTGCTATAACCTTTATTTTTAAAAGTAATATAGTAGAAGGTAGAAAAGAATATAAGAAAATTTGTCATGATTGTGGACTACCTTTTAGAAGAATTCCACACGAAGTATCCACTAGGTGGAATTCTTTATACGAGCAACTCCTTGTTGCTTATGACTATAAATTACCTATAACTTTATTTTTTAACTCTCATAATAAAAAGCCGGTGATATGATTTTAGATAGTGATTGGGAAAAAATTTCCTAACTTATTGTATTTTTAGAGAAATTTTTTCAAGCAACAAAAGAATTTTCCTAGTATATATTATCCTACTATTTCAACTATGTTATTTTATATAACTCTAATATTTTTATTACTTAGTGAATATATGGAAAACCAAATTATAAGGCAGCTATTAAAAAATGTTTGTCAAAATAAAAATATTTTATTCCTATTCCTTCTATTTATATTATTGGTTCTCAGATAAATCCTACTATTAAAATAGACGGTACTAAATCACTAATTGAAACTATTTACGATTGTATAGAAGTACTACCACCTCCAAGTCCCAAAAATCTAAATCACCCACCACCTATTGAACAAACTAAAGAAGAAGTGTTGAATAGCGTAGAACACCACCGCAAAAATATATATAGATTTTATCAACAAGAAAATGCTAGTAACGCATCGCTACCATACCATCTTCTTCATCTTCAACACAACCTCACAAAAGACATGCGTTTCGCGGCTAGTATTGAAAGCCTCGTAAATAGAATGTGCGGCCGTACCTCTACTAACCAAATTAGCGAGTTGGATATTTTTGTTTTGCGGGGTTACATGCGTATCAAGAAGTTATCAATGAAGATGGACAAGAAGACTTGCTTTGAAATCTTTGGAGGGGAATGAGAAGACCTTTCCGACACTTTCATTGATGGCTCGAGATGTTTTGAACATTCAAGCGTCATCAATCTGCGTCGAAAGCGCTTTTTCTGTGACGGATATCAAATAGGAGACCACACACTCATTGGCGGAGACAACTTGGAAATTGCGGTATTATTCAGAGATTGGATACGAGCGGAGCGGAGAAGGTGCGGTCAACCTGAGATCAACGAAGAAGATGATGAAAACTACAACGAAATCTTAACCGAAGGTAGTGGAAGCGGCGTGGATCAATTTGACCAACAAATACCTATTCCAACCGAAGAACCACATGAAATCATCAAGCAATTAGAAATGCATTTTTTGAAAATGTAATTTTTAATTGCAATTTTATTATGTAATTTGCAACTTTTGGACAACACCATAAAGTTGCAATTTAGATTTTAGACAATTGTATTTGTATTACAAAAAATCATATGTCTATTAAATAATATAAGAGGCACAAAACAAACCTTGGGATGTTTTTATTACACTATCTTGTTTTATTTATTGAGTTTTTATACATATGTTATTTAAAAAAAAAAAGGAAAACCCGACCCGCTTCGCCTCGACCCGAGCCCGCCTCGAGCCCGCCTCGCCCGATATCGACGGATCGGGATCGGATCGACGGATCGAGCAGTCCCGCCTGCATTCGACCCCCGCTAGGCCCGCTAGTCCCGATCCCGATCCCCTGATCGTCCCGCCCGACCCGACCGCTGCATCTGCCCGCCAGACGAGCCCGCCCACCGCCACCCCTACTTGAAAGTGAAAGAATACTAGAACCTTTACGACTTCTGTAGTGCAACAAGTGTAAAGATAGAATCTTTATGGCTATCATTAGTGTAAATGATGGAAAGATAGAACCTGTATGACAATAATTATTCTAAAATATAGAAAGACTTAGCCTTGATTAATATATTGCCTTAAATAGTGTAAAAGTCGAATATCTATGAATGTATGTGTCATAGTTGATGAAAAGGTGGAACCTTTGTGGTATTAGACTACCTGAACGGGGTTTAGGTTAGATTCGGAAGAAGTGATTTTGGCTTAATCCTTAGTAAGGTCGAGAACTTTAGAATGACTTGATAATACTGATGACCGTCGTGATTTAGTGAACTATAGGGCTTTCCTTATGGAGTTGGATATTCGATTTGATTACACTTTAGTTAACTAACTTAGTAGAAAAGTATCAGAAAGTGCCAATCCTCGCCACTGCTATAGTTAGGATCGGTCGACGATGTTGTTGGGTATACGTGCTTCTCGTAATCACTTTACACTTGTTGCAGTCTATATGCAGGTACTGATCTGGACGCGAGTGGAGCTTAGACATGGTGCATTGGAGGGTTTTCTTTGGAGTCTAGGGTGAGCTGCAGACTCTATCCTAGCAAGGGAACTCCTTCAGTTTATTATTTACGTTCTGTCATATATTTTAAGATAGTGATTTATAATTAAGATTCATACTTGTATTCCAATTAGTAAGCTCTGTACTCATGACAACCAAATTTTTGGGAATATTTCTAAGGCTTTTGTATTATGTATTCGAGACTTGTCAGTATTTTAAATTTTCCTTTGTTTTTTCACATTGATCATCATTTAATTTACCTATTATGGATGGAGTTTGCATACGGGTTCATGTAGGTTCCCTTATGGCGCAAATAGGATTTTGAGTCGTGACAAATTGGTATCATAGCACTAGGTTCATTGGTCTTATGAGTACAAGAGCGGTGTCTAGTAGAGTCTTACGGACCTGTACGAAGAGCTCTGTATCTATCTTTGAGAGGCTACAGGACATTTAGGAAACTTTCATTCTTTCATTCCTTATCATGTGTATGTGATTCTGTCTAAGGTCTAAACTTCTTGGTTTCAATCTCTCACTAACGGTTAGGACACATTTTCAAATTTGCCCACGAGTGGCTGGATGTGACATCGCACGATATAGTACAAAATGTGTCACCGTGATAAGGATGCAAGGTTGGGTTCATATTGGAGCTATGATTTGAAGACTCAGTTGAGCGAGGTTGCAATTCAAATAAATTGGTTCAGTGAGATCCCTAGGAAATGGGAGCAATGGTACAAAGGACCGCATGATCGCCATATCTTTAACAGTTAGTTACTCGAAGGTTGAAGATGTGCATATATGATATAACAGGTGACATGGAAGGACTTGGAGATTAGAATTCATATGGTTAGAGAAGTAACTAAGTAGTAGGTGTTACGATATTGAGGACTACACTTGAGAAGGTTTGACATATCAAAGATGATTTACTTGGGGTGTGATTGATGTGGGAATACTTCAATGTCATTCAGATTTTTTGTGACAATCTTGTGGCGAGGGTGTATTAATGACGAGCTGAAAGAGTGTATAGGTTGGCATCTTAAAGACGAGCTTAGACTTGGGAGGATCAATTGGTCATATGAGCGGACAGACACCACGATAATGTTGTGAAGAGAATTTGATAAAAGACAAGGACGTGAAAGGTGATCCTTAGTGATGCGGTCAGAGGTAGTAGGACTTGTTATGAGGTTCTTATGAAGAGTTTTCTTTCCATCTTACGAAAGTAAATTGTAATGAGGAGAATTCGAACAGTTCAATCTTGGTGACAAAAATGTTAAAATAGTAAACTACTAATCTGATAGGAGCGTGGGGTATGCTAAGACTGTTAATTCATAAGGATATGAAAGGTTAAGCAGAGTCGAGACATGATGGCATTGTGGTGGTGGAGTAAAGACGAGTGGTATGTGAATTATCTACGTAATTGGCTAATAGCCTTATAATAAGTGGGATGAATTCACTAAGTTATCATCGGAAGAGACTACTCTGAGTATAAATTGGATTCTAATGGGAGATGGATTGATAGATATTTTGAATATTCCTAGACTACGGGGATGCATAAGGATTGGCTGATGAGGATGGATCTAGTTATGGACAAGTGTGAATATGTATTACCTAAGGAGTTATTGGTGGTTGCACTTAATTTTGGATAAGAAATGTGGGCATTGTACTTATTGATTAAGGTTACGCAAGTTTTCACAAATGATAGTGATGCGATTTTTCGGAATTGACGAAATGAGGAGGATAACCACATGATTTGTTAAAGGCATTCTAGTTTGACGAGACAGGGCAAAAAATGGTTCTTCTTGGGCAAGTATCATTTAAGGAGCCTTGAATGAGGTGTCAGTCGATTAGGATATTTAAAGTGGTAGATCAATGGTAAATATTAACTAACTTGAGTTTTGAAGTACATTTCGGAAAATTGAAGTAAGGATCAATGATAAAGGTTGAAACCAAGAAAGGTGAATTCATTATGGTACTTTGGGTATTGAGATTCGATTGGTGGACTTGTAAGCCAAGGTAGAAGAAGGATTCTTCAGTTAAGGAATATTTAGCAAGTATACTGGCAAGGGATTGTATTAGAGTATTAGTAGAATTTTGTGAATGGTAAGTAAAATCATCCTATAGGTTATGGACCAGTGCAACAATGATTTGGAATATTTCATCGGCAATAATGGATCTCGTCGAGGTAGCAGAGGTTGGTTAGTGCTTCTGGTGGGAAAGGCTTCGTAAAGGATTGTTCATATGATGAACTTGAATTAGAGAAGTATCTAGTTTTGAGATTTGAGTGAGGCAAGAAAAACCTTCTGTTGTTCGAGGTTGTGGTTTACTATTATCTTCAGGATTGACTCAACTGTTTTGCAAGATTTATGATATTTTGGTACACTCTCGAGTGGGTTTGAGTGATTTTCGGTCGATAGTGGTGAATGTGATTTTGGATAGAATATGGAAATTGAAGAATTAAGATAAAGACATGTTTGGTTCCAAGCAATATGATTATTTGAGTCAAGTATGAATTATGGTAGGATTACATCGCATCATTCAGATTGGAGGTAATCATTAAGTATGCTTAAAAGAAGTTTACAAATTTACTAAGTGTTATGGCGAAGTGCCATGGGGGTTTGCGATGACTGACGTGATAAGGTTGATGGAAAAACGACTTACGTTGTACCAAGGTGGATAATTTCACATCATTCTTGAATGAATGAGCTAGAGTTGATTAATGAGAGGGAAGCTTGAAATCTCTTAAGTTTGAAGGTTAAAGTCATATTTTAGAAACAAAATTGTGTTCATGATAGCAGACTGTGTAGAGGCATTACTAGTTGGATAGCATTGTTGGGTACATCAAGTATTAATGATGTGAAAGTATTTGTGTGTGGTAAGGCACATGAATTGCAAGAATTGATACTTTTGGATTTGCTGAAAGCGTAAAAAGGGTATTAAGATCAAATATTCAATAGTTATGGAGGAGGAGTATGAGGCATCCATTCTTGCACCTAAGTGTTCGGAGTAGTAAACAAGTTAAGTGGAAGCACAAGAAGGAGGACTAGATGTAGTTATATTCTATGGAGTTCTGTCAGATTTTCGTATTAGTTGTGAGATGAGAACAAGAAGATTTAAGTTATAAGGTATTGTTATGGTTCACTTTTACTCAAGGCATAAAAGCTACTAAGATGTTGTTGGTGCTCTAAGTCGGATAATATTTTTTAGAGTCGCCACCTAATTTATAGATAAATTGCGAAAACCAAGTTAAAAGAGTTTATTCAAAACACAGAAAAATACTTTCTAAACCACAGTTGAGGTAAGGGTTCTGGTGATCCCTCGGAGAAGGTGTTAAACACCTCGATATTAAGGGTCCGTAGAATACGATTGACCTTCAGGTTCTATAGCATGTTTAAATTCTATAAATAGCTTAAAAGTGTTTAAATTTCTAGAAAATTTCATTTCATTCATTTTATTTCAAACGAAAAGACTTTTGAAAATCAAGAGTTAAATTCCGCCTAAAAATAAGTTTGATTCTATTTGGGTAATTGTTGATAGACTGACCAAATCAGCTCATTTCTTACCAGTCAAAACTACCTACACAGCCGAGGACTACGCGAAGTTGTATGTTAAAGAGATTGTTCGTCTCCATGGTGTGCCTATTTCAATTCTATCAGACCGAGGTGCACAGTTTACAGCTAACTTCTGGAAATCATTTCAGAAAGGTTTAGGCACCCAAGTTAATCTTAGTACAACTTTCCATCCTCAGACAAACAGATAGGCCGAGCGTACGATTCAGACGCTCGAGGACATGCTACGAGCTTGTGTATTAGATTTTAAGGGAAGTTGGGATGGTCATTTACCCCTTATTGAGTTCGCATACAATAACAACTATCATGCTAGCATTAATGGATCCATATGAGTCTTTATACGGACGGAAATGTAGATCTCTTAGCGGATGGTTCGAGGTAGGCGAGTCAGAGTTATTTGGGCCTGACTTAGTACACCATGCCATAGAGAAGGTAAAACTTATCCAAGAATGACTGTTAATGGCACAGAGTCGTCAGAAGTCATACGCAGATGTGCGACGGCGAGACTTAGAGTTTCAGGTAGATGATTGGGTTTTCTTGAAGATTTCGCCTATGAAGGGTGTGATGAGATTCAGGAAGAAATGAAATCTTAGTACAAGGTATATTTGGCCATATCATATAATTCAATGAATCGGCCAGGTAGCGTACGAATTGGACTTACCTTTAGAGTTGGAATTTGTTCATCCGATTTTCCACGCTTCCATGTTGAGAGTATGTGTTGGATATCCTTCCCGGATAGTACCGATTGATGATGTGAAGGTTATAGATGATTTATCGTATGAAGAGGTTCTTGTTGCTATCTTGGATCGACAATTCCTCAAGTTGAGGACTAAATAAGTGGCCTCTGTGAAAGTTCTGCGGCGTAATAAAAACGTGGAAGAGATGACATAGGAGGCGGAAGAGGAAATGATGCACAAATATCCACACCTATTCCAGACTAACATCGAGGTTCCAAGAGAAGCATAAGGTAAATTCCAAATCCTGATATTATAATTAATTCTTGCGTACCAAGACAGTACATTTCAATTTTATTTTGATTTGAAAAAAAAAGAGTACGAAGCAGTAAAGAATTAAGACCAAAACCAGCATGACCTGCTAATTCAAATACGAAATTATTGAAGGGACAATATTCGAGGTATGTTAAAGCAAATTATTTATTTATTTTGGCATGTTCCATGTAACGAAATATAACCGTGATATTGTTCCATAAATTATTCTACTCTTAAAAGTTAAGAATATTCATATTATTGATTCCTATGTTGAAAGCATGTCTAAATATGTTCCTAAGTCCTTATTGAGGCATATGGAAAAAATGATATTCACAGTGTTAGCCGAAGGTACCAGGATATTATGTCACTCAGGATGTTTTATTGTCATTCATGCATTTTCATGTGCATTATATTCATATATTATCTTGGATCCACTTGTGCTATGCACACTACTATATGGTAAATATGATATGATATGTAGGGGATATGGGGAAAGGAAAAGATGTTATATACGTACATACCTGCAGCTAGTACAGACTATCACGAAAGAGCTCGGAGATGCCAATATTGATGCCCTTGTGTGGCCAATATGATATAACCTGATGCCCACAGAGGCGGTTATGTACATGAAGATATCCTTGTATGGCCAATATTTATATGTATACCGCATTTGCATTGTGCATAACATTTAGGCATATGTATTAGGGTCCTTAGAGACATTTACTGCTAGTCAGCTGTTTTTGTTTTATTTTATTGTTATATCCTTGTTATTCTATTGTTCATACCTGACATACTCAGTACATCAATCGTACTGAAGTCCCTTTTGTCGGGGGACACTGCGTTTCATGCCCGCAGGTTTACATAAACAGGACGACGACCCACGTTAGTAAGTTGTTGACTCAGCGAATTTTGGAGCACTCCCCTTGTTTCGGGTGTCGGTCTTATTTTTGTATGGTGTATTTTTACATGTGTATATAGGTATGGCGGGGCCTTTTCCCGACCTATTGATGTTGTGTACTCTTTAGAGGCTTGTAGACATGTGTCCTGTGTGTAGTAGTCTTGTGTGGCCTTGTCGGCCTTGGTATGGGTATGTATATATATAAGTTGGTTATCTGATTTTACATAATCCTTTTTCGGCCTAGTCCGTATTTAATTATGATTAGGTGTTGATAGTATGATTGGTGGTATCCGGCGGGTAAGATCCGGGATGCCCGTCGTGGCCCTCTGATTTGGGCTGTGACATTTATTCACATTTCATACTAATTTTATATGTATTGTATATATAATTAGGTAAATATTTCCTAGTGGATTGTGGATTTCCTAATCGACTCCAATTTTTAGCTCCATTTCGAGGGGTGCGATATCATCTCCAAGATTTTGTGGGTCATGGTAATGACCCTCAAAATGAAAATGAACTGTTCAATCTCCGCCATGCGTCCTTGAGGAATGTGATCGAGAGGATACTTGGCTTTTTTAAATCACGATTCACAATTTTAAATCAGTGCCTCCATTTCCATTTAAGACACAAGCAGAGCTTGTGTTAGCTTGTGTTAGCATGTGTAGCACTCCATAACTTTCTTCGCAAAGAGTGTCGTTCTGATTAATTCACAAAGAGGTAGAAGAATACACTTGAGATACTATAATCCCATAAGTAGATCTGAAGAAGGTAGAATGTAAGTAGACCTTATCCCTACCTTGGGAGATAGAGAGGTTGTTTGCGATAGATCCTCGGCTTGAGGAAAAGCAATTCAAAGCCGTTCGAAGAAAAGAAATAACTAAGTGAAGAAACTATGATAAAATACTATAGAAAGCATGACAAATTAATATCCAGTAAATAATTAATAAATTGGTACCACAGGACAATGCAAAAATTGTTATCTACCCTGTGTTCAAAAAATCAGAAAAAAAAAAAAACCAGAAAAAACAGAAATTGGAAAAATAATGCAGAAGTAAGAAAATATCCGAGACCACAGAATTCACTGTGTGTCCTTAAGGAATTTAATCCCCTCACTGTACCCGAGGTTATGGATTACTTCCTCCCAGGATAAAACGGATATACCTGTCGCAGGAGTAGCGGTACATCAAACGCCTTCGACTTCGACGAACTCAAAGTTGGCAACGAAACACAGTAAGACTCGATAGTTTTATTTGTGAAAAGAATGAAGAATTTTCAGATGCAGAAAAAAATTTTAGTGTATTAAAAATGAGGCATTGCCTCAGTTTATATAGCTTCGAATGTGCCTCTTCGGAATAGGTTGGTGACTATTCGGAAAGGCCTTTGCCTTTTTTCCAGAAAAGGAAAAAAAAATTCATTTTCCCTCTATTTCTCATTCACACCAACTTAGCTAGCTTTATTCATTAACTAGCTTTAACAATCCCCCACATGAATGGGAAATGACTATATGATGAAAAACATGCATGACAAAAAACCGTATGATTCGTAAGCAAGGATTAATCGCATCTAGATAAGTAGATTTCTCTTTGAACTTTCCATAGTAAACATATGTCGGATATACTCGGTCAATCCGTAGATTTGATATCCTTGAACCGTCAAGCTTTGGTGTATACCTAGACAACCACATGTCATACAATTAACCCTTTAACCGTCTTTGGTTCTCATTGTTTTGTTCGTTTCAGCCATGAACACTGCCTGGTTCATAAGTGCGTAGAGAATTGGCCTTACATAATTCTCCTTGAAGCGGCTTACACTTCACACTTACATAGGTGATTCCTAAATGTGTCATCCCGTAGATACACTATTTGATATACCCCGTACCAAACTTAGGAACCATTAAAAAGCCGTAATGCTTTATCCTGGTACTGAACATTGTCTCATCACGAGAATGGACCAAAGAGTTATTGTGACAATGTTGAACCGTCATTAATGACTTTGTTTGATCTCTTTGAACCTAGATCTTGGGATCTCCAGTCTTCTAGGTAGAGTTACCGTCACGATGACTTGTCCTCGGCCATAGTCCCATTCCCCTTGATGATCTTTCAACTACCTCTCTAGTTAGGCCTTTAGTTAGTGGATCCGACACATTATCTCTTGACTTAACATAGTCAATTGTGATAATTCCACTAGAGAGTAGTTGTCTAACGGTATTATGTCTTCGTCGTATGTGACGAGACTTTCCATTGTACATAAGGCTCCCGGCTCTTCCAATGTATGCATATAGGAATGTATGCATATAGGAGCCAACGGTTTGGGCCAAAATGGAATATCTTCTAAGAAATTCCGGAGCCATTCAGCTTCTTCACCGGCTTTGTCTAAAGCTATGAACTCAGATTCCATTGTAGAGCGGGCGATACATGTCTGTTTGGATGACTTCCAAGACACTGCTCCTCCACCTATGGTAAAAACATATCCACTTGTGGATTTAGTTTCAGTTGTACCGGTGATCCAATTTGCATCACTGTATCCTTCAATAACTGCAGGATACCTGTTATAATGCAAAGCAAAGTTTTGAGTATGTTTTAAATACCCCAAAACTCGTTTCATTGCCAGCCAATGTTTTTGGTCGGGATTACTAGTGTAGCGACTTAGTTTACTTATAGCACACGCAATATCAGGTCGCGTACAGTTCATGATATACATCAAACTTCCCAACACTCTGGCATAGTCCAATTGAGAATGACTTTCACCTTTATTCTTTGCAAGAGCAAGGTTCATATCAATTGGCGTCTTTGCAACTTTAAAGTCCAAATACTTGAACTTTTCAAGTACCTTTTCAATATAATGAGTTTGAGACAATGCTAGACCTTGAGGAGTCTTATGGATTTTAATTCCCAGAATTAAATCGGCAACTCCTAAGTCTTTCATATCAAACTTACTAGTAAGCATGCGCTTAGTAGCATTTATGTTATCAATGTCGTTACTCATTATCAACATATCATCCATGTACAAACAAACAATGACTACGTGGTTCGGAGTGTTCTTAATGTAGACACATTTATCACACTCATTTATCTTGAATCCATTTAACAGCATTGTATGGTCAAATTTTGCATGCCACTGTTTGGGTGCTTGTTTTAGTCCGTAAAGAGACTTAACAAGTTGACACACCTTCTTCTCTTTCCCTGGAACTACAAACCCCTCAGGTTGTTCCATGTAAATTTCTTCCTCTAGCTCTCCATTTAAGAAGGCTGTTTTCACATCCATTTGATGGATTTCAAGACCGTACACGGCGGCTAACGCTATTAACACCCGAATGGATGTAATCCTCGTTACCGGTGAGTATGTATCAAAGTAATCAAGACCTTCTTGTTGTCTAAACCCTTTAACAACTAGTCTTGCCTTATATTTATCAATAGTACCATCAGCTTTCATTTTTCGCTTGAAAATCCATTTGGAACCTAAAGGTTTATTCCCTGGAGAGAAAGATAAACCAATTCCCAAGTATGGTTGTTTAATATGGATTCTATCTCACTATTGATTGCTTCTTTCCAAAATTGAGCTTCCGATGAAGACATAGCTTCGTTGAAGGTTCGAGGCTCATTCTCCAACAAAAATGTTAGAAATTTTGGTCCAAAGGAAGTAGACGTCCTTTGACGTTTGCTGCGTCTTGGATTTTCCTTATCAGGAATATTTTCCTTTGTTTCTTCCCGAGGTCGTTTAGATTCTTTGCTAGACGACTCACATTCCTTTTTATACGGATATATGGTTTCAAAGAAATCAGCATTATCTGATTCAATTACCGTATTCACCTGAATGTCGGGATTTTCTGATTTGTGAACTAGAAATCGATATGCCTTACTATTTGTGGCATATCCTATGAAAACACAATCAATGGTTTTAGGTCCTATTTTTACCCTTTTGGGTTTAGGAACTTGCACCTTGGCCAAACACCCCTACACTTTGAAGTATCCCAAATTGGGCTTCCTTCCTTCCACTTTTCGTATGGAATATATTTTGTTTTGCTATGGGGCACTCGATTGAGTATTCGGCTAGCTATTAGAATGGCTTCCCCCCACAAGTTCTGGGGTAAACCAGAACTTATTAACAGGGCATTCATCATTTCTTTCAGGATTTTATTTTTCCTTTCCGCAATTCCGTTTGATTGTGGCGAGTAAGGGGCAGTTGTTTGATGAATAATGCCATATTCCAAACATATTTGTTCAAAAGGAGATTCATATTCACCGCCCCTATCACTCCTTATCATTTTAATCTTTTTATTAAGTTGAGTCTCAACTTCAGTTTTGTATTGCCTGAATGCTTCAATTGCTTCATCTTTACTATTAAGTAAATAAACGTAGCAATACCGTGTACTATCGTCAATAAAAGTTATGAAATACTTCTTTCCACCGCGAGATGGGATTGACTTCATGTCACAAATATCTGTATGGATTAAGTCTAAAGGACTTGAATTCCTTTCAACTGACTTATAAGGATGTTTAACATACTTAGACTCAACACAGATTTGACATTTTGATTGATTGCATTCAAACTTAGGCAATACTTCCAAACTAATCATTTTTCGCAAGGTTCTATAATTGACATGTCCTAAACGTGAATGCCAAAAATTATTTGACTCAAGTAAGTAAGACGAAGCAGAAACTTTATTATTATTGGCAACGACCATTACATTCAGTTTGAAAAGGCCCTCTGTGAGGTAACCTTTTCCTATGTACATCTCGTTCTTACTTATTACAACCTTGTCAGAAACAAAAACACACTTAAAACCATTCTTTACGAGAAGTCCGGTAGATACTAGATTTTTCCTAATTTCAGGAACATGACAGACGTTGTTGAGAGTCACCACCTTGCCAGATGTCATCTTCAGCAGTATCTTTCCATAACCTTCAATTTTGGCCGTTGCAGAATTTTCTATATATATGGTCTCGTCGGGCCCGGCGGGAGCATATGAAGCAAAGGCTCTCTAACAGCACAAATATGGCGAGTGGCGCCAGAGTCAATCCACCACTCTTTCGGATTTCCCACTAGGTTGCACTCAGACAACATAGCGCACAAGTCATCAACTTCCTCGTTTGTTTCAACCATATTAGCCTGACCCTTCTTCTTTTCCTTTTTCGGAGCACGACAGTCTGCAACTTTGTGTCCGATTTTCCACAATTGTGGCAGTTTCCCTTGAATTTCTTCTTGTTGGGATAGTTCCTTGGTCCCGATGCATTTTTCCTCTTTTTCAGATTAGTTGGGGCAGTTTCAACAATATGTGCTCCCCCTATGGTTGATCTCCCATTTGCCTTCTTCTCCGCTGCCTTGTTATCTTCCTCGATTCTCAACCGGACGATGAGATCTTCCAGTGTCATCTCCTTTCGCTTGTGTTTCAAGTAATTTTTGAAGTCCTTCCATGAAGGAGACAACTTTTCTATTACTGCCGCAACTTGAAACGCCCCACTAATCACCAAACCTTCAGCGAGTAGATCGTGGATGATAACCTGCAACTCTTGAACTTGAGTAACAACAGACTTGCCATCTACCATTTTGTAGTCCAGAAACTTGGCAGCGATAAACTTCTTTAATCCAGCATCTTCTGTTTTATATTTCTTTTCCAACGCATCCCATAGTTCTTTTGATGTTTCCACATTACTATAGACGTTGTAAAGATCATCCTCCAGTCCGCTAAGAATATAATTCTTGCACAAAAAATCTGAGTGCTTCCATGCCTCAGTTACAACAAAACGTTCATTCTCAGGTGTTGATTCCGGCAAAACCGGAACGACCTCCTTAATAAACTTTTGGAGGTTTAAAGTAGTTAAATAGAAGAACATCTTTTGTTGCCATCGTTTGAAATCAATTCCGGTGAATTTTCCAGGCTTCTCTGCGGGCCGGTCTTTGGTGCAAGATCTGTTGGAGGACGCAACATTGCTCGTGAGAACCAACCATAGAGTGTGGCGATGTGATAGCATTCAAATTTGGAGTCATGTCTCCCATTTCTGTCGCAAACGAAGCAACAGAAAAAGTTTAATAAACGGTGAAGACTTCGAACCGAATCAGTTTTGACAGCAACAAATATAATACACAACGGTGAAGATTTTATTTCTTCAAACCGAATCAAGGTTACACAAACAGATTTAAAATACTTGAAACGAAATGCAGTAAATTGTATGTTGTATACTTGATGAAGTTTTTATATCTTCAAATCAAGTACCCAAATGAGTAGAAAGTTATGAAAACTTTAATCTCAACTGGAGTAGAAAATCCGAAGATTTTAGTCTCCAAACAACATATAAGTTCGTTACACCAAAACAACAAACATACACGTTTTTTTTTCTCTTTCTGACAACGTTCTGTAATTGTTAAACAAGAACAAGTGAACACATAAATAATTATTAAATTCCTTAAGCTTGTTATCTACCCTGTGTTCAAAAAATCAGGAAAAAAAAAACAAAACCAGAAAAAACAGAAACTGGAAAAATAATGCAGAAGTAAGAAAATATCCGAGACCACAGAATTCACTGTGTGTCCTTAAGGAATTTAATCCCCTCACTGTACCCGAGGTTATGGATTACTTTCTCCCAGGATAAAACGGATATACCTGTCGCAGGAGTAGCGGTACATCAAACGCCTTCGACTTCGACGAACTCAAAGTTGGCAACGAAACACAGTAAGACTCGATAGTTTTATTTGTGAAAAGAATGCAGAATTTTCAGATGCAGGAAAAAATTTCAGTGTATTAAAAATGAGGCATTGCCTCAGTTTATATAGCTTCGAAGGTGCCTCTTCGGAATAGGTTGGTGACTGTTCGGAAAGGCCTTTGCCTTTTTTCCAGAAAAGGAAAAAAAAATTCATTTTCCCTCTATTTCTCATTCACACCAACTTAGCTAGCTTTATTCATTAACTAGCTTTAACAAAAACAAAAGATGGTTTGCTTATTTGCTTGCTACCAGTTAAAATACGCTAAGATAACAAATATAGAGCAACTGAAATAGTATTCATGTAAGTTTTTCTCTGACAAAAAATTAGACTCATCTCCCATTATTGAAGGCCGGTAGTAGTATATCATCATTTAGGCATAGTCATAGAATTTCTCACTATGTCTTCCTTGAAATTTTATTTAATGTTGGCTTTTCTTTGCTACAACTCCTATGATAGCCAGCAAATTTTATACCTCAAAGAGGATTCATGTTTTCGTTTCCGTTGGCACGTGATGTACATGCTTCACTATTAAGTTTTGGCTCAACTGATTGAAACTCCTAATTGACAGGTTGTTAATGACTTCTTATGGTGTAAAACCTGTTTTAAATGAGGCAAAAAAATGAAATTCTAACTTTTGGAGTAGATGTATCGCAAGTATGTACCAACAACTTACCGTGAATTCATAGACCTTGCTTCGATAGGGTATTACAATAATGTCAAAATCTACATACTCATCACATGTTTCTTTTTCGTTATCTTTTTTTGTGTTCTTTTGATTCTCACTTTAGATTGAGGTCTAAAATATTGAATTTTGGTTGGAGTAATAGTGGAACACTTTGATTATTCATTTGCATCCAAAGAAGAGATACTTGAAGGTTTCTTTTTGTTAGCTCTTCTCTTGGAATTTGTTTATGTTGATTTTTTGGAGTTCTTTAAGCAAATACCGTCAGAACAGTAGAAGGTTATCCAGATGTAACTGTTTTGAGACACTTTCAAAGTGGTGCTACTATCAGAGAAGCAACCACACCAGTGACGGTGTTCAACTTCTATCCATGAGATTAAAGTCGTTTTCCCACTAATAAGGACATGGGAATT
This sequence comes from Anisodus acutangulus, assembly GCA_029783415.1. Taxonomy (NCBI): domain Eukaryota; kingdom Viridiplantae; phylum Streptophyta; class Magnoliopsida; order Solanales; family Solanaceae; genus Anisodus; species Anisodus acutangulus. The sequence goes on from CM056504.1 coordinate 34,257,230, forward strand.
CTAATAGTAAGTTTATATATTACCGATAATATCGTTTTAATTGTTTCAAAGTGATCTTATCTTATAATTGTTTCTATATGGGCTTTAAATTGGCTTTTATAGTTTGGGAAACTTCCTCTTTCATAAGTAAAAAAGTTTTAATCAGTATTGTTTCGATTCTTATTGTAGCTCCACATGATGAATGTTCTTTGTGTTTGTACTCCAATATCTGTACATAATTAAATAGTTAGATAATTATGACACAACATGCCCATGGTTAACTAAGTTTGTCAATTAGAGTAGTTGCTAAATTGAATATATGGTGAGTTTTCTATTGAAGCATATAGATTTCCATTATAAATATTTATGTAGGTCGACAATACTCTTGAAAGCATACGAAGACAGAATATATCTCAATCTGTTGGAAATTTACTAATTTGGTATTAAGTATATCCCATTATTTATGACTCAAACAATTAGGGTCCCGCACGTCGGAAACGTTGTTTCCACACACGTGCACACGTAGTGCCAAGTATCGCAAATTTCATTAGTGAAAGAGATATTGGTACGTATGTAATACGTTTGAGACATAGAATGATGGACGGTTATTGGCCAAATGACAAAGTATTCCATGTTGGTAAACGAAGGAAGAAGTGTACGAAGTGTAAGATGAAACGAGTCGGAAATCGCCGCAGAGCCGTAAAGGGCCGCGGCGCAGCCCCGTCTGAGCCGAGGCGCCGGAGAGCCGCGGTGCTAATTGGGTGGCCAGTCACTGGAGCCGCGGCGCTAATTCACAGAGCCGCGGTGCTTCGGAAGCAGAATGCTGCGACGGGAAGTTGGAAAGTTCTGATCTTTGGGCTGGTTTTGGAGCATTGATTCTCCATTACTTGGCACATGAATTCAACCATTATTTGGCTGAATGTAACCCCTCAATCAAGTGTCATTACATGGCTATTGAAAGCCAATAGTTGGTTAGTTGAGGGGTCATCTCCTTACACTATAAATTGAGGCATTTGGCTCAATTGTTAAACACTACACAACACTTAGAAAATACTCCAGAATTTTCTGAATTCATCTTCTCCCTCTCTAGCAAAGTTACTATACTCAAAGTTCTTCAAGAGTAACACTTGAGTTTCCTTTGCTCAATTGTTAACTTGTTGTTGTATCTTGGGATACTATTGCCCGACAACGTAAAAGGAGACATACGGGGCAATCTTGTGTTAAAGACAGAGTGTCATCACTCGACTCAACAAATCACACAAGCAGTTAGTTACGTTCTTGATTTCCAGTTTTATTGTAATCTTTAGTTTATCCTTTCTAACAATTGTAATAGTTACTTACTTCCAGTTCCCTGCAATTATTGTATCCCACAATTTTAAGTCAAGATTTGTTGTAACGGCTTAGAAAGATGACTGGAAGAGAACAACTCACTTCTGATTCTGCTGCTGCTTCTACTCAAGGCAACCCCTCTGCCTTTCCCACTGCTCAAGGCACACCTAATGCCTTTCCGGTTGCTCAAGGCTCATCCAATGCCTTTTCTGTTGCTCAAGGGAATGTTGCCGTTCCTCCACCTGTTGGATTCCACCATGAACGCCCTGAAAAGTTCATGGGCTCCAACTTCAAGAGATGGCAACATAAGATGTTATTCTATCTAACTGTTATGGGAATAGCTCGTTTCCTAACAGAAGATCCTCCACAAGCTGGAGATGAAATGGACCTTTCACCTACTGAAACGACTGAAAGAGGCCTAGATATCCATGTCATTAATGGCATGAAAATGGTTCTTGATGCATGGAGTCATAGTGATTTAATGTGTAAGAACTATATTTTGAACTGCCTGTCAGACTATCTCTACACGGTGTATTGCACCGTAGGCACTGCCAAAGAGTTATGGGAGAAACTGCAGAAGAAGTACAACGCACAAGATGCAGGTACTAAGAAATTCATCGTTGGAAAATTTCTAAAATTTTAAATGGTGGATAGTAAAACAATGATGTCCCAAGTCCAGGAATTCCAAATGATTCTACATCACCTGGATTTGGAAGGTATGAAACCAAATGAACAGTTTTTGGTTGCATCACTGATTGAAAAGTTACCTCCCTCGTTGAATGAGTTACTTAAAACTCAAAACAATGGAAATGACCTTTGAAGAACTTATTATGAAACTTCAAATTCAGGAAGATAATAAGAAGGCCTTGCCTAAGGGTAAACAACCCGTTGAGGCAAAGGCAAATCTGGCTGAGGCCAAAGGGAACCCAAGCAAGAAGCGCAAGTTCCAGAAAGACGGCAAAACCCAAGGGGCGGAGAAGTTCAAAGGAAACTATCACCACTGTGGGAAACCTGGTCACATGATCGAAGACTGCCGCAAACTCGAGACTGAGCAACAATTGAAGGCCAAGGCTAAGGGCAAGGCACATGTTAACGTCGTCAAAGACAAGTTTCTGGATGACATGATTGAGGAGTTCTCAGCGGTGGTACTTCAAGCAAACTTTGTTGATAATCCCATGCAATGGTGGATGGACACAGGTGCTACAAGACACATCTATTCCAATAGAGATGCCTTCTCCACTTATACACAGGTTACAAACAAGAAGTTGTTCATGGGTAACAACGCTTCCTCTGACGTACTGGGGGTAGGAAAGGTAGTCATGAAGATGACTTCTGGAAAGGAGCTTACACTGAAGGAGGTGATGCATGTTCCTGAAATTAGAAAAAAATTAATTTCAGGCCATTTATTAGTTAATGCTAGTTTTAGGCTAGTGTTTGAGTCCAATAAATTTGTAATCACTAAGAATGGAACGTTTGTGGGAAGAAGATTCATATGTGAAGGCCTCTTCAAAGTTAACGCCATATATGTAATACGTACAAGCAATAATATTGAAGTTTCTTCTTACTTGCTTGAGTCCTCTAATTTATGGCATCATAATTTAGGACATGTCAACTACAAGTCCATCCAAAGGTTGGTAAAGTTGGAGTTGTTTCCGTCTATCGACGTAAACCCTCAACATAAGTGTGAGGTGTGCGTAGAGGCAAAACTCACAAAGCTTCCTTTTTATCCGTCAAAATAAATACCGCTCTTCTAGAACTTATTCACATAGATATATGTGATTTGAAGTATGCACAAACTAGATGGGGGAATAAGTACTTTGTGACATTCATTGATGATAGTACAATGTATGATTACCTTTATTTGTTGAAAAGTAAGGATGAAGCCTTTGAAGCGTTCCGACGTTACAAAGCAGAAGTTGAAAATCAACTAAGCATGCGGATTAAATCCATTTGTAGCGATAGAGGGGGAGACTATGTAGCGCCATTTGAGGAATATTGTGCCGAATCGGGCATTGTTCATCAAACGACGGCTCCATACTCAGCTCAGTCGAACGGTGTGGCGAAACATAAGAACCGCACATTGAAGGTAATGATGAATGCCTTGCTCATCATTTCCGGTCTTCCACAAAAAATATGGGGAGAAGCTGTCCTTACCGCTAATATGATTCTTAACAGAGTCTCACATAAGTGTAAGGACAAAACTCCATATGAATCATGGAAGGGAAAGAAACCCACATATAAATATTTACAGGTGTGGGGTTATTTGGCAAATGTTGAAGTACCCAAGCCAAAGCAGGTCAAGATTGAGCCTAAGACTGTAGATTGCATATTCATCGGATATGCAAATAACAGTAGTGCTTATCGCTTCTTAGTACATAAGTCAGATATCCACGGGGGTACAATCATGGAATCAAGAAATGTTCAATTCTTTGAAGATGCCTTTCCTAGAAAGGAAAAAGACATAACCTCTCGCAAACGAAGTTATGAACAAAGCTCTTAAGAATCGGGAGTCGTTGATGGCCCGGATCTAGATAGTTCAGATCTAATGGACCTCAAAGTGGCTGAATATCAGGAATCTAGTGTTCCAGATTCTCAGAACTTGGAGACTCCAGAGATGGGACCAAGGCGAAGTAAAAGGGTCATGAAGAACACCAGTCCACCAGCGGGTATGTATTTACAATTGGTGGTGGTGTTGTGTCTTGGAAATCCTCTAAGCAAACTTGCATCTCCCGATCCATGATGGAATCAGAGTTTATTGCTTTAGACAAGGCAGGAGAAGAAGTTGAATGGCTTCACGACTTCTTATAGGATGTTCCTTGTTGGGACAAATCCGTACCTTCTGTAATGATCCACTGCGATAGTCAGTCGGCTCTAGGAAGGGCACGGAGTTCTATGTACAATGGCAAGTCTCATCATATTCGACGGAGACATAAAACCGTTAGGCAGCTGATCACCATAGGTATAATATCCATTGATTACATAAAGTCAAATGATAACATTGCGGACCCGTTGACAAAGGGCTTACCCAAAGATCAGATGTTATGCATGTCTAGGGGAATGGGCTTAAAACCCAAGGTATAAGGACCAATATGGTGGTAACCTAACCTTACTGACTAGAGATCTTAGGAATTAGGTTCAATGGAAAAACTAAGTTGTAAAGGTCCAGTTGAGCGCTTCGGTGGAAGCATGAGCACTTCGGATAGTGATTTCTGTAAAGAAACACTAAATCCAAAGTCGTTCACGCGATAGACTATAAGTGCTATCTGCAGTGTAGGTGAAGCTTAAGTTTTCAAAACGTTTAATGATTCTCATCGGTTGAGGTTAGGTTTGGGGAAACTTTTAATGGTTCCTATCACTTGTAAAGTGGGGTATAACAAGATACCTTGTAAGAGACCACCTATTTAAGTGCGAGGACAGACTGCCTCATATGAATGCACTTAAGAATCCAAGAAGTGTCCACGGCCACAACAGACAAAATATTACGAAGAACAGAGTAAGAGAAGTTGTTGTGTTAGTACCATTGACTAGGCTTACACTAAACACTGACGGTTCAAGACATCACATTCACCGCGCAGTAAGTAAGTCCGATGGTATTTAACTATGGAAGGTTCAAAGTGTAAGCTACCTATCCAGATGCAACATCGGTTCGCTGAAAGATTGATGGAAAAGACACCATATGTGTGCGCCAAAATCTCTTTCAGGAGGGGATTGTTGGAAATTTACTAATGTGGAATTAAGTATATCCCATTATTTATGACTCAAACAATTGGGGCCCCGCACGTCGGAAACGTTGTTTCCACACACGTACACACGTAGTGCCAAGTATCATAAATTTCATTAGTGAAAGAGGTATTGGTACGTATGTAATACGTTTGAGACATAAAATGATGGGCGGTTATTGGCCACATGATAAAGTATTCCATGTTGGTAAACGAAGGAAGAAGTGTAAGATGAAACGAGTCGGAAATTGCCGCGGAGTAGCCCCGTCAGAGCCGAGGCGCTGGAGCGCCGCGGCGCTAATTGGGTGGCCAGTCACTGGAGTCGCGACGCTAATTCACAGAGTCGCGGCTCTTTGGAGGCAGAATGCTGCGACGGGTAGTTGGAAAGTTCTGACCTTTAGGATGGTTTTGGAGCATTGATTCTCCATTACTTGGCACATGAATTCAGCAATTATTTGGCTGAATGTAACCCCTCAATCAAGTGCCATTACATGGCTATTGAAGGCCATTCGTTGGCTAGTTGAGGGGTCATCTCCTTACACTATAAATTGAGGCATTTGGCTCAATTGTTAAACACTACACAACACTTAGAAAATACTCCAGAATTTTCTGAATTCATCTTCTCCCTCTCTAGCAAAGTTACTATACTCAAAGTTCTTCAAGAGTAACACTTGAGTTTCCTTTTGCTCAATTGTTAAGTTGTTGTATCTTGGGAGACTATTGCCCGACAATGTAAAAGAAGATATACGGGGCAATCTTGTCTTAAAGACAGAGTGACATCACTCGACTCAGCAAATCACACAAGCAGTTGGTTACGTTCTTGATTTCCACTTTTATTGTAATATTTAGTTAATCCTTTCTAACAATTGTAATAGTTACTTACTTCCCAGGGAGTTCCCTGCAATTATTGTATCCCATACAATCATCCATAGAAATATATTTACCAGGAGATAATGGCCACCACATATGTGTGCTTGGACATAAGAAGAGCATGTCTAAAGTATGGAGAACTCTTGCAAGTTTATGTTACTTCAGTATGAATGTTGGATGTGTTAAAGGTGGTTTTGACTTTTTTTTTTTTGTGTCTCTGGAGTTCTCCCAGAACTTCTCCTCCTTACTTTCTTGTCCTGCTGCTATAAGTAATCCTGCAATTTAACAGTCTGTTAAATAGGAAGAGATCCAGTGGTTACTTCCTTGTAGTAATGATACCTAATTAGCAACACAGTGTCTTGCCTTCTTTTTAGACAATATTAAATGCATCTTAAAAAGTTGTGACATAAAATGCTTATGGATGCTCACATCAGTTATCGAATATCACAACAATTCTAGTGATGAGAGACGTGAATTGACTTTGGCAGAATTCAAGAGATGGTTGAAGAAATTCAATACGGACAAAGTGTGGGTTATAACAATGGCAGGAAACGGGAAGTAAGTAAATATTATAAATTGTTAGAAAGGATAAACTAAAGATTACAACAAACTGGAATCAAGAACGATACAAACTTCTTGTGATTTGCTGAGTCGAGTGATGACACTCTGTCTTTAAGACAAAATTGCCCCGTATATATGCTTTTACGTTGTCGGGTAATAGTCTCCCAAGATACAACAACAACTTAACAAATGAGCAAAGGAAATTAAAGTGTTACTCTTGAAGAACTTTGAATATAGAAATTTGCTAGAGAGGAAGAAGAAGATTTCAGAAAATTTTGAAGTGTTAGAACAATTGAGCCAAAAGCCTCAATTTATAGTGTAAGGAGATGACCCCTCAACTAGCCAATTAATGACCTTCAATAGCTTTGTAATGACACTTATTGAGGGGTTACATTCAGCCAAATAATGGCTGAATTTATGTACCAAATAACGGAGATTCAATGCTCCAAAACCAGCCCAAAAGTCAGAACTTTCCATCTTCCCGTCGCAGCATTCTGCCTCCGAAGCGCTGCGGCTCTGCGAATTAGCGCCGCGGCTCCGACGGTGTTGCGTCGCGGCCCTTCACGGCTCCGCGGCAATTTCCGACTCGTTTCATCTTATACTTCTTCCTTCGTTTACCAACGTGGAATACTTTTCATTTGGCCAATTACCGTCCATCATTCTATGTCTCAAACGTATTACTTACGTATCAATATCTCTTTCACTAATGAAATTTGCGATATTTGGCACTACGTGTGCACGTGTGTGGAAACGACATTTCCGACGTGCGGGACCTCAATTGTTCGAGTCATAAATAATAGAATAAACTTAATTTCACATTAGTAAATTTGCAACACAATGATGAAAAAATAAGCAAAGAGATCTTACAGAGGCGATCCGTTCGTCGACATGGAGGCTGGTTCTGCCGTCTAAAGAGCTATCGAGCTATGATGAGGATGAAATCATCAATCTCATGGAGTTCGCGCTGAAGCACTTGGGTCTTATTAATTTTCAAGCTAAGTGCTCTTTGTATGTTAATAACAAATTAACGGTGATGGCTCCTTTTGTTCAAGTTCTGATTATTATGGCAGAATGCTATTTGCTTCATTTGAATTTTTTCCTTTCTTTTCCCTCAATGTGAATTTAATAATTCTTAACTTTTCTCTTTTTGGTATTCTTTAGTGTTGTGTACTTTCGAGCATTAAAAAACAATACCTATATAACGCATAAGATATTGTAAGCAAGTCAACAATCCAAGAATCTTCGGTGTTCTCATGCGAGATTAAATATGTTGAGACTTAATAATTTCAGTAGTTTAACATTTGACGTTTTATTCTAAAAGTTGCTGAATACAAAAGAGAAAAAAACTCCTAATGATGAAATTTTTAAAATTATATAGTAACAATCAAATTTATTATACTTGAAATCTAATATATTTTGATTTGACGATATATATATATATATATATATATATATATATATATATATATATGATATTCGGATAATATAAAAATATTCACTAGTTACTTTATATTTGAGGATAGCATATTTCTGAAAATAGTCTAAATATGATATATTTTTTATATAAAAGACTAAAACTATCTATTTTAATTAATTGAAAGTTAAATGCGTGAATCATTTATAATAAGGAACAAAATTAAAATTCACCTATAATTAAGGGACCAAAAATTATCCCATCTGAGAGTAAAAAAAAATCTGATAAAAATTCTGCTTTTAGAGACATGAATTTGAATAATCTAATTTCATACTCCAATAAATACAGACATCAAATAAAAAATGCAAAAAAAAAAAAGAAAAAAGAAAAAAGGAAACCTTTCCTTTGTCAAATCAATGAATAGATGTTCGCATGTTTCACCTTTGATGAAGAGTGTCAGAGGTTTCATCTTTAGGTCCCTACTATGCCAGTCCCAAATTATCCAACAAATTCTATTAATGCGCGAATAATATTGTTTGCTACAGTTTTAGAACTTGAAATTTTTATACTTTTTATAGTATTTGAAATGTTTAAAAAATTAAGAGAGAGTTTTAATATATTAGTTAAATACATACAAAATTCTAATATTACCTATTAAGCGAGAAGAAAATGTTTTCTCCCTGTTCCTTTTTACTTATCTAATATATTTATTCTAGACTAATTGCAACTTAAAAATGTGACAGAGACCCAAAATTTTTGTTTGCACTCTACTTTATGATGTAATACTATATAGTTCTTGCATCCTCCATCAATAAACCTTAAGGCTTAAGTTACAGGAGTACCCGTATAATGGGTTGATAATTGTTTTCAATAAAGCAACTGATAAATTAAAGGGAGCGAGTATAAAATTAGTATTCCTTTATCCAATTTATGTAGCATAAGTAACTTTTTCTATTCTATTTTGAAAAGAATTTAATTTAAACAAAATGATTTATAATTAGTTATAGCATAAATATCTATGACTCATTTTCTAACGTAAGTTTTAATCTTTTTTGGCTTAATACGTTAACAACCTTCAAACTTGCCAGCAAATTTAAATTGAAAGTGTCTAAATAACAATACTTTATTATGTGTTTAGATATTCAATTGAAACAAACTGTAATTCGAGTGTCTAAATGAAATTTGATGACAATACATCGATGTATTAAGTGGTCGTTTGGCCATGCGATTTCAAATCATGATTTTCATAATTTGATTTCAAATCACCGTTTATTTATATAATTTGGACAAAATTTCAACTTCAACTTCATATTATGATTTAAAATCCCAAATCATCCAAAAATGTGTGATTGAGATTTCAAATCTTTTTAAATGTAAAAATTAACCCATAAATTTATATTTTATAAAAAAAATCCATAAGTTGGTATATATACTAATCATGTTTACCAATCATTTTATCTAATATTAAAAGATATCATGTTCAATCCAATAATAATGCCACGTAGATCAAGACACAGATAGTGTAGTACTTTCTCTGTCTTAAAATACTTGTCACATTCGCTTTTTAAGAGTCAAACTATATGAACTTTGACTAACAATTTTAACTATAATTTTTTATCATATTAATATGAGAAGAATTGCAACTTATAATACTTATTATATAGTTTCTGAATATTTAAATTTAAATTTTAAAATATTGAATTAATTGAATTTAATTTAATTTTGAAATTTAGACAAATTAATTTCTTAAAAAAAATATGATAAATATTTAGGGACGGAGAGAGTATTATTTAACGCGTAAATTAGTCCTAGTACAAAAGAAAAAAGAAGGGTGAATATTTAGAAAGATGTGTTGTTGTAAATAATACTCCTCCTAACTGAAGTTCCGAGAAAGAAGCAGCGAATTCCATGTCCATAGATAAGCAAAAGCAGAAGACCATGTTGTTTGTAAGTTGCACTTAAACACACACTTCCATACATAAAAAAAGAGAAGGCCAAGAGGGGGGTCTCCTAAAATATTGGACATTGCTTCGTACTTTGAGAAAGAGAAAGAGAAAAAATACTTTCTTTCTTTCTTTCTCTTTTTTTTTTTCTGTACATTGTGTGATCTCTCTGCAACTTCAAGAAAGAAAGGTTGCTGCATTTTTCTCTGTTCCCAGGGTCTTTTTTGTTTGTTTGGCCAGTTAAATTAATTGCCACCTTCCAAATTTCTTGACCCTTTCCATTTCAGGTACCCTTTTCTTGGTTTCTTTCCTTAAATATATTTTCTTTATTGCCATAATGAAATGGGTTTTTATTGAGAGTTATAGATATTCAGGAAATGCCTTTGTTGCTTTTATCTTGTTTCAAGAAAATATGATGCCCCCTTTATTTTTATTTTATTTCCCATGAAACTTTGTTTGTGGTAATTTGGTAAATGAATTTTCTTTTTGAAAGATTATGTATTTCGTTTTGTGGTTATTATGTTTCAAAATGCTGGCCAAATATAGCTGCAGTTTAGCTGAATTTTTATTTGATTCCTCTTAAAGAAAATTAAATCTTTATGGGATATGCAGGGGCATTTGCCCAAATTTATTGCTCAATATGCTCATGTATACTCAAATTTGTTCAAGAAAAAAGAATAGATATTGAGGAAATGCTTTGTGGCATGTATATTATTATTTTTATTTCAAGAAAATATGCTACACCCTTTTTTTCCACCTGAAAATTTTGTGTGGGGTAATTTGGTAAATGAATTTTCTTTGAAAAGGATTATGTTTTGTGGTTCTTATGTTTGTTATGTTCAAAATGCTGGCAAAATAGCTGCAGCTTAGCTAATATCTTTTGTGATTCCCCTAAAAGAAAGTTAAAACTGCGATAAAAATTCAATCTGTATGGGATATGCAGGGGCATTTGCCAAATTTATTGCTCAATATGCTCAGGTAGACTCAAATTTATTCAGGAAAATATATATTTTAAAAAATGTTGAATCTTGATGTTAGTAATTAGATGAGCTGTGGTTAATTTGTACATTTAAGGTTAATGTATCACCCTTTCTGTTACAGGCCTGGCCTAATTCCTTTGGGTATCCTAATTCAAATAAAAACTGATGCTCTTCAATTGTCTTGTTGAAGGGAAGCAATAGCTGATTTTTTTCTTTTTTGGGAAGTTATCATGTGGTGATGCAACTGATTAAGGCTTTGCTTGAGAGGGAAAAAAAGAATGGCGCGAGGGCGGATAAGGGCAAAACTCCGAAGGAGCGGTTTGTATACATTCGCTTGTTACCAGTCGCGTGCCACAGAAGATGGCCCCCATCTATTAGGCCCCGGATTCTCGCGAGTAGTACATTGCAATGAGCCCCATCTCCATGAGCAAAAACCTCTCAAGTATTGCAGCAATTCCATATCCACCACAAAGTATAACATCATCACATTCCTACCAAAGGCCTTATTCGAGCAATTCAGGCGTGTTGCCAACTTGTATTTTCTCATGGCTGCAATTGTGTCAGCCACGACAAACCTTTCACCGTTCTCAGCTTTTAGTATGGTAGCTCCGTTGGTGTTTGTGGTTGGGTTGAGTATGGCGAAGGAAGCCTTAGAAGACTCGCGAAGGTTCGTACAAGATATGAACGTCAATCATGGGAAAGTTGGGGTCCACAAGGAAGACGGTGTGTTTAGTCCTACGCAATGGATGAAGATTCAAGTCGGAGACATAGTGAAAGTGGAGAAGGATCAGTTTTTCCCAGCTGATTTACTTCTTTTATCGTCTAGTTATGAAGATGGAATCTGTTATGTGGAAACTATGAACTTGGATGGAGAGACAAACTTGAAGGTAAAACGAGCTTTGGAGGTTACTCTACCTTTGGAGGATGACGAGGCTTTCAAGCAATTTAATGCAACCATAAAATGTGAAGATCCTAATCCTAGTCTTTACACTTTCGTGGGCAACCTTCAATATGATCGTCAGGTTTATCCTCTTGATCCTAGTCAAATTCTCCTCAGGGATTCAAAGCTTAGGAATACAGCTTATGTCTATGGAGTTGCTGTATTTACCGGTCATGATAGCAAAGTTATGCAGAACTCTACCAAGTCTCCTTCTAAAAGGAGTAGGATCGAACTACAGATGGACAAGGTTATTTACCTCCTTTTCACCGTCCTTCTCGCGATCTCATTTGTCAGTTCAATCGGCTTTGCGGTATATGCAAAATTCGAATTGCCGCGCTGGTGGTATTTGCAACCTATGAACAAAGTGAATAATCTGGTTGATCCACAAAAACCTGAGCTGTCAGGCCTTTTGCATCTGGTCACTGCGCTTATATTGTACGGGTATTTAATTCCTATTTCCCTCTATGTCTCCATTGAAGTAGTGAAGGTCCTACAGGCATTGTTCATAAACCAGGATATTAGTATGTACGATGATGAGTCAGGAACTCCTGCTCAAGCACGAACATCAAACTTAAATGAGGAGTTGGGGCAGATTGATACAATTCTCTCAGACAAAACTGGTACCTTAACATGCAATCAAATGGACTTCTTAAAATGCTCGATTTCTGGTACTGCTTATGGAATGCGTGCCAGTGATGTAGAACTCGCAGCTGCAAAGCAGATGGCCGAGGAAGTTGGTGGGCATGATCCTGAATCACCGAGACCTGAAGATGAGAATGATTTTGGTGCATCGGAAATCGAAGTAGAGTCTGTCGTCACTTCTAAAGATTATTCTAAACCTGCAATTAAGGGTTTTAGCTTCGAGGATGATCGCCTTAAGAGTGGAAATTGGATGAAAGAGCCAAATGCAGATGTCATCTTGTTATTTTTTAGGATACTTTCAGTTTGTCATTCTGCTATTCCTGAGCTAAACGAGGCGACTGGAAACTTTAACTATGAAGCAGAGTCGCCAGATGAAGGAGCGTTTCTTGTTGCAGCAAGGGAATTTGGCTTTGAGTTTTGTAAAAGAACTCAATCGAGCATTGTTGTACGGGAGAGATATCCTTCTTTTCAAGAGCCAATTGAACGGTGAGATAGTCTCAAAAGACTCGTAATTTGCTCTCAACAATTGCATACCGCTTGTAGTATGCCAACTATTTTCTGACTTCACGTCTTGTTACTGTTAATTTAGGAAATACAAAGTTCTCAATCTACTGGACTTCACCAGCAAGCGGAAGAGAATGTCTGTTATAGTTCGGGATGAGAGTGGCCAGATTCTTCTCTTCTGTAAAGGAGCAGACAGGTTTTTCCTTCTACATCCTTTTTGTTACTATGAACTATGCATCTGCTCCTTTGTCCCTTAAAGTAGGTAATCTAAGTGACTATTTTGCTATGAACTACGCTATTATTGTCTATAAATTACAATATGTTTATTCTTTGATTGCTCTATTACCCGATCCTCCTATATCTTTCATTGTGCTGTGTGAAGTTTCTTGTCTATAAAAGGTCTTGTTCCTGACCTTTGATGTTTTTTTCTCTAAAATTAGTATAAGTTATGAATCTCCTTGGCTATTTCTTAAGTTCTACACAAATGGGTTATGGCTATGTTTTAAAGATATAATTTCAAACTCTATCTTGGATTATGCAGCATCATCTTTGATAGATTAGCAAAGAATGGAAGGAGGTTTGAGGAAGCTATGACAAAGCATTTAAATGATTATGGGGAGGCAGGGTTGCGTACACTTGTGCTTGCCTACAAAAAGCTCGACGAGGCAGAGTACTCAGCCTGGAACGAAGAGTTTGCTAAAGCAAAATCTACCATTGGCGGTGATAGAGATGCCATGCTTGAAAAAGTATCTGATGTGATGGAACAGGATTTGATCCTTGTTGGTGCAACCGCTGTGGAGGATAAACTACAGAAGGGAGTATGTAACTTATGCTGTTAAAAAATTCAAAAGATATATCTTCTTGCACATCATAGCCGTTTCTGACTAATTCAAGTCTTTTTCATTTGACAAGGTTCCTCAGTGCATAGATAAACTGGCCCAAGCTGGTCTCAAGATCTGGGTACTGACAGGTGATAAGATGGAAACAGCCATCAACATTGGGTCTGTCTCCTAAAAAGAGAAATGCCTTCCACCACTCAATTTATTTAGTCATCGTTTTTAACTGCTAAAGTATAAATTCCTGTTTCCTTACAGCTATGCCTGTAGTTTGCTTCGACAAGGAATGAAACAGATATGCATAACGACAACGAATGCTGACTCAGTGGCCCAAGATTCTAAACAGGTAAGCAATTCTAAAACAAGCATACTAAGGGGTCATTTAGTTGTTGGTTAGAGTTATGCATGTATCAGTAATGCATGAGTTAGTTTTGTAGGGATTGATTATGCAGGGTTTAGTTATTTCATATTCTACCCTGCATAAAATAATACATAGATTTCCTCATAACTTATACATGTATTTAGTCATGCGGGATTGTAAACTGGTAATCGAGCACCGTATTTGGTATGCTGAATTTTATACATAGCAAATGAAATGCTACCAAACATGGTACTAGTTTTACTGGTTTTACTACTTGAATAATTCACTTTCTAACCAACAACCAAACGACCCCTAAGTTCTTCAGGAAATTTATTGTAATTGATGGAGTCTCCATTGCTTTTTTGGCTTGTTAGGCTATGAAGGAGAACATTTTGAAGCAAATCACAAATGCTTCACAAATGATCAAACTTGAAAAGGATCCTCATGCTGCATTTGCCTTGATTATTGATGGGAAAACTCTTGCTTATGCTTTGGAGAATGATATGAAGCATCAATTTTTGAGTTTAGCAGTTAATTGTGCGTCTGTCATCTGCTGTCGTGTATCTCCTAAGCAGAAGGCCTTGGTAAGATAAACCGGATTGGCTTTTGCAATTCTACTCCAATTATGAAATTGGTTGTATTAACATTTATTTGTAATTGATTTGGATCAGGTTACTAGGTTAGTAAAAGAGGGAACTGGAAAAATCACCTTAGGAATTGGTGATGGTGCAAATGATGTTGGGATGATTCAAGAAGCGGACATCGGAGTCGGTATCAGTGGTGCAGAAGGAATGCAGGTTGGTGGTGCATCTAGGTGGCATTTGGGCCTTAATAATCTAAAAGCTTTTTCAGCATAATGCTTAAGAGAATACTGCATCTTGTTTATTCTTCAAGAGTCAATTACATTTATTAGAAAAATGAAATCAATTGTACTACCCATGCATACAGAGTAAACAGAATGACAGAAGTAAAGAAGCAATGAACCCCTAAATCCCAGTAAGTCCTAAGATAACCAGATTTAACCCCTTAGTACAATTTTGTTTTCTTGATATTTTCCTACCTTAGCTTGATTTGTATGCTTTCATATACATATTGATTGGAGCATGTATAAATTGATAAGTTCCATAAGGCAAGAGAAATTCTTAAGCAGCAATGAAACGTGAAAACTTAATTGGCCAAAAAAATGTTTCTACTAGAAACTTCTGAACCCTTAGTCCTTGTATTGAACTGTGTCCAAAACGTTTACCAGTCAGGATGTCCTACCAGAATGATCCGCATATATACCCCAGAAGAGGGCAAAACAATTACTATATAGTACCACTGGGATGGAAACGGGGACTGGCATTTGGTGTTTGAATGCATTTTATGCGCTATTTTTCACATTTCTACTGTAAATATTCACCTAAGATATCATAAAGCGAGGTTATCTACTAAAATGTATCAACTAGTTGGACAATCTTGTCTTATTTGGGAGATAAAAATTATTGGCCAAAGTAGGTCATTGATATTTAGAGGTTAAAACGGAAACTTGAACAAATATATTAGAATTCTAGATCTCTGTGCATAATTCCAGTCCTTATTTGAACTTTGACTTGCAAGTGACATTATCATGTAACATCAACTTTGAATTAAGCACACTAAATTCCCTCTTGGCAAGCATATCTTGTTCCAGGTCCTCTTTGATACTGTTATTGGGCTCTATTAATAATCAGCTTCTTGCAGGCTGTGATGGCGAGTGACTTTTCTATTGCTCAGTTTCGGTACCTTGAGAGACTTCTTGTTGTACATGGACATTGGTGCTACAAACGAATCGCTCAGATGGTAATGACCATACATCTGTTTCATATTTTATAGATAGATGATGAAATATAATATATGTAACTGGTGACAAAAAATGCCGCAAAGCAGATAAAAATGTAATTATTTTTGTGATTCTAGCTGGATCCTGCTCATATATTTACTGACCTTCACCAAAATTTTCTGCATTCAGATATGCTATTTCTTCTACAAAAACATCTGTTTTGGGCTCACACTCTTTTACTTCGAGGCTTTTGCTGGCTTTTCGGGGCAGTCTGTCTATGATGATTCATATATGATGCTGTTCAACGTCATTCTCACTTCATTGCCTGTAATTGCACTTGGAGTATTCGAGCAGGATGTGCCTTCTGATGTTTGCTTAAAGGTGAGTCTTCTGGTTAATATCTTCTTCTCTTAGATTCTACTCCCTCCGTCCCATTTTAATTGTCGCTTTAGCTCAAAAACTTGTCCCAAAATAATTGTCATGGATTCAAGACTGAAGTTGGTAATTGTTTCCAACTGTATCCTTAATATTAAAGAAGAATGTACGGTAAGTAAGAGGAAACAATCAATCTACTTACATTAAGTCAGGGTAACTTAGTAAACTATCCATTGTATTTATTATTTTCTTAATGAGCGTGAAATGAGCTAAAACGACAGTTAAAATGGAGAGGGAGTATAATATTGACTTGCGTAGACATCTCCCTTCCTCGTTCCTCCAAAAAGAGTTACCTTATCGTGTCATGTGTTAAATTGATCTGTAGTTTCCAGCGCTGTACCAACAAGGGCCGAAAAACTTGTTCTTTGACTGGTATAGAATACTCGGGTGGCTTGGAAATGGTATCTACACGTCCCTCATTATTTTCTTCCTCAACATTATCATCTTTTACGATCAAGCCTTCCGTTCTGGAGGCCAGACGGCTGACTTGACTGCTCTGGGTACTACGATGTTTACTTGTGTCATATGGGCTGTCAACTGCCAGATCGCACTTACGATGAGCCATTTCACATGGATACAACATATTCTTATTTGGGGAAGCATTGCTACTTGGTACATAGTTCTCTTGATATACGGCAGGATAGCACCGATTTATTCTAAGTACGCCTTCCGAATACTCGAGGAAGCTCTAGCTCCCGCGCCAATCTACTGGTGCACCACTCTTTTAGTAACTTTGGTCTGCACTCTGCCGTACTTAACCCACATAGCGTTTCAAAGATCGTTTAGTCCGATGGATCATCACATCATTCAAGAAATCAAGTACTATAGGAAAGACGTAGAAGATCGTCATATGTGGAAGAGAGAGGGATCAAAAGCAAGGCAGAAGACCAAGATTGGGTTCACGGCCAGAGTAGATGCAAAAATTCGACAATTGAAAGGGAGACTACAGAAAAAGAAATTATAACTGTGCAAAGGTTGATTTTCTTTTAAATTCTTTTTTTGGATTGTTTTTCCCTTTCAATTAACAGAAATTAGGGGTTAGACCACTTACAGTTTTTCTTCTTTGCTATATTTGTAACTCTAATTTGTACAATTCTTTTTGTCCAGTATAGTGAGCAATGAAATGAGGTTCATTGGTCCATAGTACTGAGGCATGCTATATTGTACAATATTTACACGATTTACTATTAGTTAGGGAAGGAAACTAATACATATAATTCTCTTATGAGTTTGCTTTCTATGTTGAAGAAAGAGTCCTCTCATTTTCTTACTTCTTTTTAATTCCATTCACTTCAAGACAGCCTCCACCGTACTTTTGGTGCGACCAAATCATCTTCTGGACTAATAGCAAATACTATACTGACTCGACTATTTGACTTCTTTCACATCTTCAGACACTTTTTTTTAAGTATATAATTTCTTCTTTGTTTTGATGAGAGTTGGTACCATATGGAAGTTAATATCCATGGATTGTGGTCAAAATGCAAATTGGTAAATGGTCGAGTTGAATTGGGCTTCAGTCTATAGCTCAATGATATCTATGGCTAGCTAGTGGGACGGAACGTTACGGGACGGGATTTGGTAGGATGGTGGAGTGGGTCGGGATCGGGATAGGCGGGATGAAGGGGACGGGACGGGAAGGGAAGGGGGATTTGGGAGAATTTTTTAGAACTTTTTTTAGACACTTAATTTAAAAAAAATATATATTTAAACACTTAAATAATTGAACAAGATAGTGAAAAACATCCAAGGCTAATTGTCTCTTATATTATTTAATAGAAATATGATTTTTTTTGTAATACAATTTCAAAATTCTAACTTTGTTTCGTAGTTCAAAAGTTGCAAATCACATAGTAAAATTAACATTAAAAAAATTACATATGCAACCATACTTTTTCTAATTTTCTGACACTCTCTTGAGGATCTTCTGTTGGAATTAAAATTTGTTGGTCAAATTGTTCAACGTCGCTTCCTACTCCCTCGGATAAGATTTCATTGTAATTGTAGTCGCCTTCTTCATTGATCTCTGGTTGACCGCACCTTCTACGCTCCGCTCTAATCCAATCTCTAAATAAACTCCAATCTCCAAATTGTCTTCCGCCAATGAGTGTCTGTGCTCTCCTATTTGAAACCTTCCAACACAAAAAGCGCTTTTAGAAGCTGTAGATGACGCTTGAATATTCAACACATCTCGGGCCATCTTTGATAGAGTCGGAAATGTCTTTTCATTCACCCTCCAGTATTTCAGCAAGTCTTCACGTCCATTTCATTAGCAATTGATTCGAACGGTACAACACCCTGCAAAACATAAACATCAAACTCGCTAATTGTGAAGCACTTGAACCACTATACATTCTATTTCGAATGCCTTGAATACTTGAAGCAGAAATCACATGTTTTTATAAGATTGAAGTGAAGTAGAAGAAAATGGTACAGAAGCCGGTTGATTATTTGCACTTTGCTCTTGGTAATACATATACATAGTTTTGCATTGTGTTTGTATGCTAGAGATAACATCTTCTTTAGTTGGATTTTAGTTGATTCTGTTGGAAGTATTTCTAGGCATTCATAAATCGTTTCAATAAGGGCATTACAACCGTCTACTTTAATAGTAGGATTTAATACAACACCAATAAAATAAATAGTGGGAATAGGAAAAAAATATTTTTTTGTAATTTTACAAACATTTTTGTAATAGCTGGAGCGTAAGTTGGTTTTTTCATATATTCATTAAATAACAAAAATATTAGAGCTATATAAAATAACATAAATGAAATAGTAGGATAATAAATACCAGAAAATTCTTTAGTAGCTAGAAAAAATTTCTCTAAGAATACAATAATAAAAGAAATAATCCCTTGATTATTTTTATTGATTGAAAGGCTATATATACAAGTTACATATTTCCATAATAGGAGAATCATATTCCTATTCTACTCCTAAAACCTTATTCTACTTGGATACTAACTATACATTTATGGTAATACAAATATTATGGTAAGTGTACAATACTAATTACATTACAACATTACCTAAACTAGGATACTAAAATACTACTAATCCTACACGGTACAATGGAAATCTGAGAGCCACATATACACGTGTATATCATGTGTATATTGTGTATATTTAACACACCTTCGCAGTCATAGCGGGCGATTTTCGAACGCTGAGACTGTCCCTAAAATCTTCAAAAAGGACCGAGCAACCTTTTCGCGGACATGTCAGACGCGTACCTGACCACGAGCAACCTTTTCGCGGACAAAATGAATGTCCATCTCGATATGCTTAGTGCGCTGGTGCTGAACGGGATTACCAGAAAGGTAGATGGCACTAATATTATCGCAATAAACCAAGGTTACTTTCTGAATGGGACAATGAAGCTCCAACAACAAATTACGTAACCAACATGATTCTGAGACCACATTAGCTACCCCTAGATATTCGGCCTCAGCACTGGATCGGGACAATGTCGATAGACGTTTCGCAGACCATGAGACCAGGTTATTGCCGAGAAACATACAATAGCCAGACGTAGACCATCTGGTGTCTGAACAACCACCCCAATCAAAATCCGTATACGAGACAAGTGTGGATGTCGAGGAGGGATATAAATGCAAACCATAGTCCAGTGTACCCTGAATATACCGAATGATGCATTTGAGTGCATTCATGTGCTCAACTCTGGGATCATGCATAAACAAACACATCTGCTGGACATCATACGTAATATCTGGCCTCGTGAATGTAAGATACTGAAGGGCCCCTACAAGACTGCGATAGCGGGTCGGATCCTCGTATGGTACACCGGCCGCGACACTAAGCTTGGGCTTATTATCAACTGGAGTGGAAGTGGACTTACAGTATGAAATCCCAGTCCTCTTAATGATCTCAGCTGCATACGTCCTTTGAGATAAGAACAACCCACCTGCATGACGAGTGACAGCAATCCCCAAAAAATAGCTCAAGGGCCTCAAGTCTTTCATACCAAACTCAGAGCTGAGCATTGTCATGATAGACTGACGTAAGGCATCGGAAGAGGCATTCAAAATAATATCATCCACATATAACAGAATATAGGCCAAGGATGAACCACGACGGTAGATGAACAAAGAATTATCCGACCTGCTGTGAGTGAACCCAATAGTCGAAACATAGTTTGCAAACCGCGTATACCAGGCCCGTAGAGACTTCTTAAGCCCATATAAGGACTTCTTCAACAAACAGACATGATGAGGATGTTTGGGATCCCTGAATCTCAAAGGCTGATGCATATAGACTGTTTCCTTGAGATCACCATGTAGGAAAGCATTCTTTACATCTAACTGATGAATAGGCCATGCTTTCGAAAGAGGCAACCTAAGCACAGTGCGAATGGTAGCTGGCTTGACCACCGGACTAAACGTCTCACCAAAATCTACACTAATCTGCTGAGTCTTAACATCACCCACAAGCCGCACCTTATGTCGGGCAAATGAACCATCTAAATTATCCTTATGAGAAAAAATCCATATGGACCTGATAATATTAATACCAGATGGACGGGGCACCAACTCCCACGTCTTATTATCAATAAGAGCATTATATTCATCGGTCATAGTAATTTTCCAATTCGGGTCATTTAAGGCAGACACAGGATTACGGGGTAAGGGTGATTTAGGGACATTAGAATATAAATTAAAATGTCTTTTTGGTTTAAACACACCCCATTGACTACGAGTGACCGGTCTATGACTCAAGGAAGAATTGGGCGAATTTCGAGAATTTTTTGGGCTCAGGACGGACTGGCCAGCAGGCAGTGGGCCTGGTGGCCCAACTTGGTAAACAGACGCAGGAACTGGATCAGTTCTAGAATTGGGCTGGGTAGCCCAATCAGCCCGATGGCTACTCGAATGCGGTGTGTAGCGGACCCGGTGGGACAAGCGGGCACTGGGTCCGCTGGAGAATTTTGGGTGCGGCATACGTCTGAAAAGTGAATAATATACGGGGATATACTATCATCCAAAACATTATACGAACTAGGTACGGGAGTATTAACTTTAGCAAATGGAAATTGGGTTTCATAAAAAATTACATGGCGATTAATGATGATTTTATTAGAGGATAAATCAAAGCATTTGTAACCACGATGATTAGACGGAAAACCCAAAAACACACACGGAGTATACCGGGCCTAAAGTTTGTTAATTGTGATAGACGGGAATAACGGATAACACAAGCACCCAAAGACCCGAAGATGAGAATATGAAAGAGTCTTATTATATAAAATTTGAAGAGGGGATGAATATGTCAAACCTTTGGAAGGAATTATGTTAAGGAGATATGTAGCCATTTGAAGAGCATGATGCCAAAAACACGGGGGTACGGAAGCGCGAAGCAATAAAGTTCGGACAATGTTATTTATGGTACGAATTTTGCGTTCGGCTTCCCCATTTTGTGAAGACGTATGAGGACAAGAAAAATGAAAATTGATCCCATTATTATCACATAATTCCCGAAACACCCCATTGTCATATTTTTTGCCATTATCACACTGAATATTTTTGATTTTTCGTTCAAATTGGGTTCTAATGAATACTCTAAATTTTAAGAATACAGAAAAAACTTGAGATTTTTCGCTATCGGAAAAGTCCTTAAACCTAGAATAATCATCCAAAAAGAGAACATAATACCGATGACCCAAAGAACTAAGAACAAGAGACGTCCATAATTCGATATGAATAATATCAAATGACATTAAATTATGAGAATTTGAGTCTACAAATGGCAACCTAACATTTTTTCCTAAAGAACAAGACTGATAATTTGGAGTACTACTCGTACACTTACATGAAATAAAATTATTTTTATCTAATGACGACAAAATAGATGATCCCGGATGACCAAGACAAACATACCACAAGGAAGGAGAAAGGGCTGCAAATGCAGATGGCAAGGCTTGACTCGATGGACCGGAACTGGGTGTGATAGGATAAAGATCTCCCCTACTATCACACCTCATGAGAGGACTCCCCGTCTGGAAATCCTTCACAAGAAACCAAATGGATCAAATTCAATAGAAACGGAATTGTCAGTAGTGAATTTACGGACATAGACTAAATTTTTAATCAATTTGGGGGCATGTAGGGTGTTTTTCAAGATAAGAGGTGGATGAGGGGGAGATAAAGTTTTATGACCATAACCACGAATTGGAACAGAATTACCATTACCAACAATTATGACGCGAGGGTTGCTCAAATTGGAATAAGACGAGAGCGTACCTGAATTGGATGTCATCCGGGTAGTGGCACCGGTGTTCATATACCAATTTGGGTCCGGAAGATTTAAACCAAGCGTGTGCATTGCGGCTTCCATGTCGATAGACGTGGGTGCCGCGACGCGATGGGCCTGCGGGGGCAGAGGCCCAAGTACCCCTACTTGCTGCCTCGGCCCAGAAGACTAGTTGTATGTGGACCAGGTAGAATTGGGCCTGGACTGCTGCTGGGCAGCCCACTGCTAGTGGGGCGAAACCTGACTGGGCCTAAACTGCGGTTGTGGGGCCCACTGCCACTACATAGGGGCCCACTATGGGGACCAGAACTGCTGCTGCTGCTGACCACCGCGAGGACCCCCGCCGCCACCACCATTGTGCTGGTTGTCACCGTTGTTGCCGCCACGGTTCTTGCCATTATTTTTCTTATTTCCACCCTTTTTGCCGCCACAATTGTTGCGGTTTTGGCCTAAGTTGTTGGAACCGGGAGGATGGACAGTGGATTCGGTCATCATAACTACAGGACTAGTACCGGTAGCCGCATTTTTTTCCATGTCCGCTTTTTCGAGTGTAAGCATAGAGCGAGCTTGATAAAATTGTGGAAGTGGATTGCTTTGACGAAGAAGCGTGCCAACACCACTATAGGCTTCGGAGAGGCCTAAAACTATTTGGAGGACTAAACGGTCATTCGAAACAGGCGCACCAACGTGGCGGAGTTGGTCCGCCAATTCCTTCAATCTTTTGCAGTAGGCCGAAACGTTAGGGAAATCTTCCATATTGACGTGGGAGAAATCCTGCTCAAGAGTAACAGCTCTAGAATTTTGATTATCTTGGAATATATCATGTAATCTATCCCAAGTCGCATGCGCTGTAGCGTCAGGTTCAATAATCGTTTGCAAAAGGTCGATTGAAATTGTGGAATATATCCACTGAAGGACGGTAGCATCAAGAGTCGTCCACAACTTAGGATCATCCTCGCGTTTTGGCACCTCCGTATCCTCAGGAGCCGCGGGGATTATGTGATGGATGATTTGATGCGAGCGTGTGTGAATTTTGAACAGTCCGGCCCACGTCGCATATTAGACATTTTCTATTTCAAGAACAAGAGGGATGTTATTCTTGATGTTCGAAACTGTAAGGGCAGGATGAAACGTGTTCCGTGATGTAGACATATTGATAGAACAATATGTTATTGAGGGATTTGGAAGAGAAATTGGGGAAGAAACAAGGCACATAAACAAAGTTGGAGTCTCAGAAACAGTGCACGAGGAGGAGGATTTTGAGAGAAAAATTTAACCTAGACTTCTGATACCATGAAAGAAATAATCCCTTGATTATTTTCATTGAATGAAAGGCTATATATACAAGTTACATATTTCCGTCATAGGAGAATCTCATTCCTATTCTACTCATAAAACCTTATTCTACTTGGATACTAACTATACATTTATGGTAATACAAATATTATGGTAAGTGTACAATACTAATTACATTACAACATTACCTAAACTAGGTTACTAAAATACTACTAATCCTACACAAGGGAAATCCGAGAGCCACATATACACAATATACATGTGTATATCGTGTGTAAATTGTGTATATTTAACAAATAAGTTCCCAAATTTTATCCCAATCATCATCTACAAGCATATCCCAAGGATTTTGACTATGGACATTAAATACTAAAGTTATAGGTCTTCTATACTCGTGAGCAACAACTAATTATTCATATAAAGAATTCCACGTAGTTGCAACTTCTTCTGGAATTTTCCTATAAGGTAATTCACATTCATGAAATGTTTTTTTTAAACTCTTTGCGTCTTTGTATTTTATTACCTTTAAAAATAAAGTTGATAGAAAATTGTACTTTATCAAGGATGTTTTTAAAATGTTTTAGGTCATCCTTTACAACTAAGTTATAAATATGATATGCACATCTAACATGAAAAATATCGGGAAAAGATTGAGTCCATCGAGTTTTTAAAATGTTTACAACATAATCATTACAAGAAGCATTATCTAATGTAATAGTCATAATTTTATCAGTAATTCCATAATATTCACTAATTTCAAGAACATTTCTTGAAATAAAAATTTCAGTGTGCCTTTCATCAATTTATCTATATGGTAATATATGTTTTTGCATAGACCAATTGTGATCTATCCAATGACATGTAACAGTTAAATAATCATTATCATTAGTTACTGCCTATGTCAGAAGTGATAACTACTCTGCCATTAAAATGATACAATGCATAACGTAAATATTGTTGATATTCATGCGCAAATTTAAAAACATCTCTTCTAATAGTTGATCTAGGAAAATCGTTAAAAACATGATTATATATTTCTCGAATGTAATGAATAAAATCAGGAGAGGAAGGAAATGAAAAAGGCAAACCCTCAACAACAACTAATCTTGCTAAATTTTCCCGATCTTTGTGTTTATCATATTTCGGAGCTATAACTCCCTCCGTCATCGGGTTAATTCAACCCTGTACAAGGTCGGGGACATTATGTGAACCTTGTCCCAACTCAGAAAGCATTTTCACAAGCGCTTTTTCAACCAAGTATTGGTTATACCTTGCTTTGTGATCCTTTTCCACATGTCTCATTAAACCTCCTGTCCCACCTTGACCTTTTTCAGTTTTAAATTTATAAACTTCGCGACAAATTTTACAAATAGCTAGTTGATTAGGAATGTCCCTTTCAAAAAAATCTCATGCATGTGATTTTAATTTTCGTTGTTTTTGACCTCTTCTCGTACTAGGGGTAATAGTGATAGAATAATTATTAATTTATTGTAATTAGTAATTATTATAATTGATTTTAGAATGTAAATGGTAGGTAAATTAGCAATTAAGGTGATAGATTAGATGACATATAATTAGCCTAATCATATCCTATTAGTGATTATTGGTAACATAATTAGAGCCTTAGATGTGGATATTCTTGTTGTATATTTACCACCCTTATGGAAGAATATCATTGATGAAAATAAACTAATTATTGTTACATGGTATCAGAAGATTAGGAAAAAAATCCTACCCTAAATAATTTTATCTCCAAAATTTGGCCATCCCTCCCCCTTGCTCCACCATCGACCGACCACCACATTTTCTGCATATTTGTATTCTTTCCATTATTGTTCTTCATTTTCCAGTCAACTATGTCTGACTCCAAATCCACATTCCATCCCATCCTTACCGTTTCTAACATCAAAACACATATTTCCGTCACTCTTGAGATGGAAAATGCTCACTATGCAACTTGGGCAGAGCTTTTTAAAATATGTTGTCATTTCCACCAGGTTATTCATCACATAATCCCGCCGGCGACTGGCAAAGGAAAGAAGTTAAAAATCGATGATGTAAAAGAACTTTGGGAAACTCTTGATGCCACAGTTCTTTCATGGATTTATCCAACTATCTCTAGTGATTTATTGCATACAATAATGGAACTCGATTCTATAGCAATGGAGACTTGGAATCATTTGCAGGATATTTTTTCAAGATAACAAAAATTCCCGAGCCGTCACACTGGAGCAAGAATTCTCCACCACTGATATGACGGATTTTCCGAATGCTTCGGCGTATTGTCAACGCCTCAAAGACTTATCGGATCAACTCAAAAATGTTGGTTCGCCGGTTACCAACAATCGATTGGTTCTTCAATCGGTTGCCGGTCTTACCGACGCGTACATGGGAACACTTATCCGATAAAGCAATCCTCTATCACTTTTTTATCAAACCCGTTCAATGCTTATTCTTGAAGAGGCGTGCTTCGCCAAAAAGGCCACAACCATTTCAAATTCCGCCATGATAGCCAATGACACTACCAAATTTGAGCCTATACAACATAATCGGGGACAAAAAGGATGACACAATGGTAAAAATCAGGCTGGAAATAACCGAAATGGCAAAAATAGCTGCAACCGGAATTCCAGTGGCGGAGGAAACGACGGCATGAACAGCGGCAGCGGCGGCCAGAAGTGGTAGCCCCAGCCACAGTGGGGCGATGACTCAAACCAGTGGGCCTGACAATGGCCTTGGGCTGTGCCATCTTGCCCTTACCCGTCGGGTAACTGGGCCAGGCCCAATCCAAGGCCTACTAGCCAGGGCACGAGTAACCAGCAACCCAGTTTTGGGCCAAACAATTTTGGGTCGTGTAACAGTGCAACCAGCAATTCCAGCAGCTTTGGGCCACTATCGAACCAGTGACAAGAGGCCCATTCGGCAATGGCAAGCCCAACGGTTATTGAGTCCGCCATGCACACTCTTGGACTTAATTCGCCCGATGCAAATTGGTATATGGACTCCGGAGCGACGTCACATATGACGTCCGCCCAAGGTAATCTCTAATCCTATTTTAATTTGAGAAAAATAATGGTATAATTATCGGAAATGACCATTTTATTCCAATTCAAGATTATGGTTCTACTAAATTGTCACCACCAAACCTACCATTAATTTTACATAATATCCTTCATGGTCCACAATTAATCAAAAACTTGGTGTCTGTTAGAAAATTTACTACTGATAATTGGGTGTCTGTTGTTTTTGACCCTTTTGGATTTTCCATGAAGGATTTCTGTGAAGGATTTTCAGACGGGGACGCTTCTCATGAGATGTGATAGTCAAGGGGAACTCTATCCAATTACATTACCAACCCAATGAACCAAGTTACCTTCCACTTTTGCTGCTTAGCATGAACGTTTGGGTCATCCGGGGTCACATGTTTTAGCCTCTCTCAAACAAAATAATTTTATTTCATGTACTCAAACACGTAATTCTAATATGTGTCGTTCATGTCCACTTGGGAAACATGTTCAATTGTCACTTGTTTCATCTAATTCGTGCACACTTATGCCCTTTGATATTATCCATTATGATATTTGGATAAAATTGCATGTGTCCGGACCACCTACCAATGATTTTCTAGATGATGGCATATCCCCATATTTGACTCACCATCTCTCGGGCCCCACAACCACTGTTTTGGCCAGCCCAAAATGTTTGGATGAATTGGGCCCAGAAACAGTGGCCCAAAATCACCCCATAGCCACTGTTTCGGCCGACCCAATGCACCCAAATAATTTGGGCTCCAAAATAGTGGCCCATTCTCGGGAAATTACTGACCAGCGAACTAGGCCAGTTTTACGGACACTGGGCCTAGTTGATGCTGGCAGTTCTGGCCTAATTTCTAGTGTTCCATGCTTGGACCCACTTCCAGCCCCGCGTCCCATCACCCGTAGTCAACATGACATTGTCAAACCCAACACCAAATATAGCCTACTCACTTACATCCCAAAATCACCATTACCTCGTAATCACGTGGCTACCATTAATGACCCAAATTGGAAATAGTCTATGGATGATGGATTTAATGCTCTTATTAAAAATAGGACGTGGGAATGGGTACCACGTCCCCCTAATGCTAATATAATTCGGTCTATGTGGGTTTTCAGTCAAAAAGAAAAATCTGATGGTGCTTTTGAGCGGCATAAAACCCATCTTGTAGGTGATGGGGAAAACACATCAGGTTGTTGTGGATTGCAGAACCGACAACTATCAGAACAATCCTTAGTTTGGCTCTGTCAAAGGCATGGCCACTTCATCAGTTAGATGTCAAAAATGCCTTTTTTCATGGACAACTACATGAAACTGTTTACATGTACCAGCCTTTAGGTTATAGGGACTCTAAATATCCCAATCATGTGTGTAACACCCTGTATTTTCGAGCGATGGTTTGAACAGCTAGACGTATGCAAATAAAGATCTTAGTCTATAAAAGGATGCGGTCCCGAAACAATTTAGGATTTAACAAGTGGGACCTCAGTGGGTTGAAATAATATTTTGTATGTCCTAATCATGTTAATCGGAGGTGAAACGACCTTACACTTCGACAAACTTATAGTGTATTATTATCATTCATGCATTATATTCATGTACATACCTTGACCTCAAATGAGTTATATACTCTATTATATGTATGCATTATATATGTATGGGGCATGGGAAAAGGGAAGGCGTTATACACGCACACCACCTACAGCTGGTACAACTATACACGATAACGATTATGCCCACAGAGGCTGATATGATATGATGGGATGCCCACAGAGGCTTGATGGCGTTATATACGCATATGCATATGTATGACCGCATTGTGCATGGCATTTAGGCACATTCTGCACAAATATGGTACTTGGGCATATTATGGCCCTCAGAGGCATTCCCTACTGGTTGGTTGGTTCTTGTCTCATGTTACTTTCAGGTTTTTATTATGCTATTCTTCATTCTTGACATATTCAGTACATCAGTCGTACTGACGTCTCTTTTGTTGGGGACGCTGCGTTTAATGTCCGCAGGCTTAGGTACAGAGGGTGACGGTTCGCACTAGTAGGTTGCTGGTTCAGCTGATATTGAAGTACTCTATTTGTTCCAGAGTTGCAGTCTAGTTATGGTATGATATTTTTTTGGATATACATAGGGGTATGGCTGGGCCCTCTCCCGACCTTATGATGTTACGTATTCTTTAGATTCTTGTAGACAAATGTCCTGTGTATAGTAGTCATGTATGGCCTTGTCGGCCTTAATATGTATATATGCATAGATTGGGTCCTTCTATTTGCAGGATTTTGCATAGCTCTTTTCCAATTTACTATTTCCATATATCAGTAGGGAATATCATGGCGGCCCTTGTGGTCTATGAGAAATTACGGTTATATGCTAAATATATGATTAGGGGTACTCGGCAGGTAAGGTCTGGGTGCCCGTCATGTCCCTCCGATTTGGGTCGTGACAAACTTGGTATCAGAGCAGGTCTGTACTAGGGAGTCTACAAGTCGTGTATAGTAGAGTCTTGTTTATGGGTGTGTTGTGCACCACACTTATAGACATGAGGCTACAGGGCATTTAGGATGATGGTTACCTTCCTTCTTGATCTAGAATCGTGCAGTAGAGCTGAGTCTTAAGAATTCGAGTTTAACTCATGCATGATATAGTTTTAGTAATGCCGGTTACCAAAAAGACTTTGGTTAGTTCATATTCGTAGCCAGTAAATGAGTGACATCTACCAGACGATTGATACGCCAGAAGGGCAGTATTATGTTAAAAATTTGAGATTGTGAGGAATTGTCTCACTCATATACGAAAGAGATAATGCAAGCCTAGAAAACAAAATGTTTGTTTTGGTATACAGAAAAAAAAGGAGTAAAGTACAGGAAGTGCTAAGCGCCTGAACGCAGAAGATTGTAAGTAGTCTCTCTGTAGACCTTATCGTGTTTATGCTCACAACAATTCCTTCTTCCAGTAGGGTTATGATTAGCAGGGAGATTGAAGTTGGGTTGAGTGTAAATATGAGTAGTATGCTCTCTATTGAGACAGATCCATCAGAGGATATGAGTATGTTGCTTTCCCAGGCACGACTTCAGCCTAGAGCATCCGATAGAGATAGACCCTTGAGGGGTCAGTGAGCTCATAACCTAGGGAGTTTATTCGTCAGGGATCATCGATAATTAAAGGGTTCAAAGATGCCAATATCTCAGGGTCAAAGTTGTAAAGGTCGAGTGAGATCGCCCCGACCATCTTGTAGTCAGTGTGGTCGAGCGTATGCCAGATTATGCCGCAAAGGTACAAGGGGTTGGTCTAGTGGGGCAGCCATGGCCACAACGTTCCGAAGTATCCCAAGTTGATGCGCAAAGGTAAGGATACGATGATTATGAGTTGTACAAATGAAAAGCAGAATACATCAGTGGAAGGTTTAGTAGGTTATGGAAATTTAACCGTTTTACAGTGACTCTTGCTGATTAGAATAAGGTAATATGTTATGTATGTGTGACCTAAATTGTAATGTCTTACCTAGAATAGATTGGGAATTATCCTTGGATGTCATTAACGAGAATGGATTGCCCCAACCGAATGGTGTGAAGAGTGACCATCGGTAAATTTAAGAATATCACGTAAAGTGACGTACCCAGGATAGTGATCCCAAGTCATAAATAAGGATCGAGTTATCCACGATAGTGGAAGGGGACATAAGCCTCTCGTCTGTGTGTAAAGGGCCATACCGTGTATTATTGAGAATTACATTTATCAATGTGAGTAGGCTAAGGCATGCTAGAGGTATTGGATTGGTAAGGTCTTCGACTTCATTGTGCAGCATGTTACAATTCTAAATAACTCTGGATAACAATAGCTTGTTAGGGGCAATTGAGAACGAGAACTATGGAACAATCGAAAAATGGTTGTGGGAAATATGAAAATAGTTAATAAGTATGAATGGAATGGTATGATTAAGTATCAAGGCATAAACATTTTTCATATAATGACGAGTGAAAGGAAGGATTACAACAAGAAGGATAAAAGTGAATGAGATTATAGTAATGCAGGTTTCACAAAGGTATGATTACTCCAGAACATCGTAAGGATCAATGGTAGAGGAGGGACAGTAAGAACTCGTCGACCAAATGTGACGAACCCCTGATGTTCAGGAAGATAGTATGAGAAATACTTAAAGATAAAATACCCCTATAGGGCAACTTGAAATGGAAATGTAAAGGTAAGACAAATAAGCACTTGGTCGATGAGAGATCTAATAATGATAAGACAAGAAAGCTTTACAAGTCATTGGATCATGTAACACCGTGAATTTGATCTAAACATACGAAGCATCGGTTCCACAACACATGCAATCATATCTCTCAGAAAGTCTATAAACGAAAGTAACAGTGAGTAAAGCTCGAGATTAGAGGGGCCAATGACGCCTATGGATACAAGGTAGATATTAATGATATATGTCAAGAGATAATGACATTATAATAAGATAAAATGTCAGGCAAATATAGATGTCTATGAGAATTTTTGAACTGACCAAAGGTTTTACGAGATAAATAAAGTAATGGGTTTACAACTTAACGAGATCAAGGAAATATTTTCCCAAAATGTCATTGACAAAAAGAATTAGCCATGAGACAAGTAAAAGAATATGAATCTAAGTATAATGACCATGTTTGGATATAGTAGGTCTACGTCAAGTAATGCAATTCTTCAGAATCTTCTACGTACTAAATAAGGGAATAAGTTAACAAGTCATCCTTTAAGGGGTAGTAACGCCAAGGATTGGAATCTGGAGCAATGTTGGAGATTACGTATGTATACCAGAATATTTTAGAATTAAGACGAGTACGACAAGTAAGAAAATTAGTGAACAAGTGTCAAAAGAAGTAAGGAAAGAAGTTGTTTATAATTACGAGTAGTGAGAAAGAACAGAAAAAAATGGGGAGATTCCTTTTAGACCATGAATGAGAGTTAACTATGATGATACGCACACTTCAGATTCGATGACACTGTCCATAAAGTGTTCATGGTTGAGATACTGCAAATATAAGAGTTTTCAACACACCAGTTAGTAAACAAAGCTAAGTTGACAATAGAATCATTCACCCACAAGCGACTTGACTAATGCGAGGACTAAGGAGAGAAGTTGACCCGAGGGAACGCATCAGTTAGCTAAGTGGGAGTGCGATTGGAGGATTCAGATAGTCATAGCCCTATGACTCAAAATATAGTAGGGTCATCCCTCATATTGGAAGAAAATGAATGTCATGATGAAGATCCCATTTATAGAGAAGATCGGGAAAGATATTTAACAAAAGAGAATCGCAACCTTCGAGCATAATGGGAGAGGGACCCCAGGTGGAAGGTCCATTTGTGTATTCCTAATGTAGCAGGATTACGAGATAATATTATGACGGAGGTCCATTGCACGTGATATTCCATTCACCCTAGATCTACTAAGAGGTATCATAATCTCAAAGGTATGTATTGGTGGGACGACATGAAGAGGAACATTACGAAGTTTGTAGCTCAGTGTCTTAATTGTCAGCAAGTAAAAGTAGAGCACCAAAAGCCCGGCGGAGTAACTCAAAACATTGAGGTCTCGGTGTGGAAATAGGAAATGATTAATATGGATTTCATTACAGGTTTACCTCGCTCTTATCATAAGTCTGATTCTTTATGGGTGATTGTTGATAGACTGACCAAATCAGCTCAATTCTTGGCGGTCAAAACTACCTACACAGCCAATGACTACGCAAAGTTGTACGCCTTCATGGTGTGCATATTTTTTTTATATCTGACCGAGGTGCGCAATTCACCGCTAACTT
Source organism: Anisodus acutangulus (assembly GCA_029783415.1). NCBI lineage: Eukaryota > Viridiplantae > Streptophyta > Magnoliopsida > Solanales > Solanaceae > Anisodus > Anisodus acutangulus. The sequence continues at coordinate 34,289,965 of CM056504.1, forward strand.
CTTGAAATCATTTCAAAAAGGTTTAGGCATTGGTAGGCTGAGCGTATGATTCAAACGTTCGAAGACATGCTACGAGCTTGTGTATTAGACTTCAAAGGAAGTTGGGATGGTCATTTACCCTTTATTGAATTTGTGTACAATAACAGCTATCATGATAGCGTTAAAATAGCTCCATATAAAGCTTTGTATGGACGGAAATGTGAATCTCATATCGGATGGTTTGAAGTAGGCGAATCAGAATTATTTAGGCCTGACCTAGTGCGCCAAACCATAGAGAATGTGAAGCATATCAAAGAACGGTTGTTAACCGCTCAGACTCGTTAGAAGTCGTATTCAGATGTACGGCGGCGGGATTAAGAGTTGCAAGTGGATGGTTGAGTCTTTTTGAAGATTTCTCCTATGAAGGGTGTAAGGTGATTTAGGAAAAAGGGAAAGCTCAGCCCAAAGGGTATTGGGTCATATCGCATAATTCGACAAATAGACCAAGTGGCTTACGAATTGGACCTACCTCCTGAGTTAGAGTTTTTTCATTCGGTTCTCCATGTTTTTATGTTAAGAGCGTGTGTCAGTGATCCTTCTCGGATTGTACCAATTGACTATGCGAAGGTTACAAAGGACCAATCATATGAAAAGATTCCTATTTACTATCTTAGATTGACAAGTCCGCAAGTTGATGACTAAAGAAGTAGCCTCCATGAGAGCTCCATGGAGGAATAAAAATATAGGAAAAATGACATAGGAGGCGGAAGAGGAGATGAAGCACAAATATCCTTACTTATTTCAGGCCAACGTCGAGGCTTGGAGAGAAGCATAAGGTGAGTTCTATTTCAGACTATTATCATTAATGCTTGATGACCATGTGAGGTCTGACGTAATGAAGTATGTTATATTATATGGCCCGTGAAGCGGTGGTTGTGTTTGCTGGCTACGTGTCGGGGATTAGGTATGTCACCCCAATATTCGTGGACGAATGTTTCTAAGGAAGAAAGGATGTAACACCCCGTACTTTCGGGCGATAGTTTGAACAACTAGACGTATGCAAATAAAGAGCTTAGTCTATAAAAGGATGCGGTCCCGAAATAATTTAGAATTTAACAAGTGGGACCGTAGTGGTTTGAAATAATATTTTATATGTCTCAAAAGAGGTTATGGACTAGAGCTATATCACACAATTGTGATAATGAGTATATGAAGTGTGTTAAAGATGATTTAATATTTAAGAGAATTGATATCTAGAAATTAATTACGTGTCTAATTGATTGGATATTGGATTATAGTGGGGATAAAGGAATTAATAATCCATTATTGGATAATGTTGGGTGTCAACCATTCTTCCACGTGGCAATCATAGCAGTGAGCAACATATGACTATGTAACCTATGTAATGGGTGACACATTTTTGATGTAGTGTAATCACTGTAGTTTGAGTGGACCGAAAAGGGGTAAGATTTTTCCACAAAAAAATCTAGAAAAATCCTCCAAGTCAAGGATATAGTGATCGAACTAATAGAATGAATAAGTGGATCAAATACACTTCCTACAGATAAAATTGTGAGTTGGTCACCTGTTTGTTGTAACGAGGGTATCAACTCTATAGTTTAATGGTAATTATCTCAAGCGGTGGTGTATATCTATACACCATATTCTTCATATTTTTGGTTAATTCAAATGGCATCAACAGAAGCTAAACTATAGCTTCTACGAAGCTTCAACAACAGGAAAACTTTCGGGGCATACGAGCGTCGGTTTCATCAGGATGATAGCAAATCACAACTTTCTTCGAAGTGAAGTAAGGTGGAAGAAGAGGGTTTCTTGAAAAATAAGATTGAAGTTCATCACATACTGCTTTAGTGTTACTGTTGACACAAAATGGCTAAGGTATATTAAGGCAAATATTTTCTTCTTTTGGCATGTTCTAAGTACAAAACATAAACGTAATATTGTCCCATAAATGATTCTACTCGTACTAGTTAAGGATGTTCATGTTATTCATTCTTATTTTCAAAGCATGTCTAAATATGTTTTTAAATCCTTATTGAGGTATATGGGAAAGATGTTAATGTTCATAATGTTAATCGGAGGTGAAACGACCTTACGTCACTCCGATAAACTTATAGTGTCTTATTATCATTCATGCATTATATTCATGTACATACCTTGACCTCAAATGAGTTATGTACTCTACTATATGTATGGATTATATATGTGTGGGGCATGGGAAAAAGGAAGGCGTTATATACGCACACCACCTGCAACTGATACAAATATACACGATAATGATTATGCCCATAGAGGACAATATGATATGATGAGATGCTCACAGAGGTTTGATGGAGTTATACACGCATATATATATGTATGACCGCATTGTGCATGGCATTTAGGCATATTATGGCCCTCGGAGGTATTCTGAGTTAGCTAATTAAATAAGATATGCTAACATTAATCATTTCCATGCACTTGCAAGTTTTGTTTTTATAATCTTATATTACTCAAACGCATTTTTATTAGAATATTTTTAAAAGGATTTTATATATATGATACACGTTCAATCGCGTGTCCAAAAACTACTACTCTTATACACAATGAAAATTAGAGTGGGTTGGGGTATCTTAGTAGTTTAGTTGGTTGGCTACCTGAAATTTTACCTTATTGGTGAGGGTTCAATTCCGCACCTAGACCCCTTCCCTCATTTCCCCTCCCCTACCCCTATGTAATAAGAATAAATTATTTTAAAAAAAGAAAAATTAGAGTGGGTTCACAAGTTTTATAAGGAGAATCTCACAAATTCGCTCCCAAAGGAATTTCACAAAAGTTTTTCCATCACTCTCTTTTCTAATATTTTCTCATTTTCTCTTTCTTTCAAGATTTTCTTACAACACTTGGGTTGTGTTTGGTACGAAGGACCAGTTTTATCATGTTTGATTGGTCAAATTTTAAAAAATGTTTTCTTTAGAAAACATGTTTCTTAACAATCAGGAAAATAACACCTAGGGAAAACAAATTTCATAAGTGACATTCCACGTTGATTGTCTCCTCCCCGCCCTCCACGATCCTGCCAATCCTCCCGTCAAGGTGAGAGCTCTCTTCCCATGGCAAGCGCTACCTCACCCCTTGCTTCGCAACCGTCGTCTTTTAGCTGATTGATGAGTGTCAAAGATAGACGTGTCACGCCGCATGAAGAAAGCTGTCAAGCATTGAATGAAGGGAGGGAGGCTCGGGCAAGGTTGTCGGAGCACGTCCGCCGTTGTCTTTTTCCACGAGGTTGCTTGCAAGGAGTCGACACTGAGATGTCAATAGAGAGAGCGAAGCGAGTCGTGAGTGTTCGAAATCCAGTAATCTTGTCAAAGAGGGTTTGACCTCAACTAGGCTACGGGTTCTTATTCTCGTAGACATCACCCGAAGGCCGCGTCCTAGACTGATGACACTTGCTCAATCTCTAAAGCGAATTCGAAACTTTGGAAGAACCAATCTCGAGAGGTTGCATTGGGCGGCGATAGGGACTCTGGATTTCTTCTCACGGCAAGGCATCTATACCGTAGATGTGCCGCGGAATCACCAATGAATCTAAGGCCGCGACTGGGACCGGGAGGAGCAGACAAAGAGAGTATAGAAAGAGTAGAGTCTTCACTCACCCATGAGAGAACTCCCTCTCGATTGACTTCATTCTAGTTGGTAGGCGGAGGGTAGTAGGCGAAATTATATGAATTGAATGGGACTTCACCGACAATCGTATCCTCCCTCCAAAGAAATAAGGTGGAGTGGGCAAGGCAGAGAAGACAGAAAACACAAGCTCAAACTTCAAGATTTCCATTACCTGCTCCAAAGAAAGGAAGCATTTCCAGTGAATAAGAACTAGAATTGGAATTGGGTGGGAGCTAAGAGAGATTGGAAAGGTTTAAATAAGAGTGTGCCTAGCGTCTTTCGCTCTCTCTTATTAGAAGAAGGAAGGGCGCGACCCCACTCACCGAAGAAGTAGCTCTTTCAACTAATCCATACTTTTCCTCTCCTTACAACGCAAGTGGCTTTCCGCTCCTCTCCTTCCTTATAGTAAAGCGAGTGGTGAACGCTCCTCTCCAACTTTATAGTCAAGCAAGTGGCTTTCAGCTCCTTTCCTTCTCCTCGCTCATTCTTGTCAAAATGCAAAATGTTGAATTTCTTTTTTACCTTGCGCAGATGATTTCCCCTAAGGCACCGATGGACCAACGCCTTCGTATGTATATCACCCGAATTTCTTGATTCACGGCGTCGAGTATTTGCAGTTTAGATCTCATGACTCGACTGTGAAGCGGTGATACCGCCACCTTTGGCGACGTGATCTTTTTATTCACTTGTCTTTGGTGGCGGAGAGGTCGGCGCGTGTTGCGGCTGCGGGGGTGGGTCTTCCCTTTCTCAATTATGACGTACTCGGTTAGGTTGCCATCTAGGTCTCGGTCGGGGGCGACTTCCAAATTATGGTCGCATTCTTCCCTTCCCTTGATTCACGATCCTTGCAGCTGAATTAATCCCCCATGTGTCGGGACCTGAACCGTGGTGGTGCTCTTCTACAGCTTCTTCTACTTAGGGGCTCCTCTCACATTCGTTTGAGTTGCTTCGCTAGGCGGGAATTTGAACCCTTTTGGACTGGAGGGCCGGGTCAGAAGGACCGAGATTGATCTCAGATTGGGGTCAGTAGAGTTTCATTTATCGAATTTGCGGTCCAACCTTGCTAAATAATGAAGATGAATGGTGCTATATCCACCTGGAGTCTACCATAAGATTTATACCGGTCAAGTGTTAGATAGAAATGTCTGCCTATTAAATCAATACCGGGATCTAACGATGAAACTATAGCCCTCTCGAAGGAATCTTTCAGGGTGAAAAGCAAGATGTTTGACCTGCCGGGCGTAGCCTTGGTCACTTCTTTTTAGAAAAGCGGAATCGGTGACCACGTGAGTCGATATTACGAAGGCGGCAAGCGGGATCAATCTCGTAAATGGGTTTTCACTTGACGGGATCACTCTAAAGAAAGGAAGTAGTTTTGGCTGTTGTTATTCCAGGTTGGATAAATCACTTTCTTTATAAATGTCATAAAAGACAGGGCTTTCTTGCTTCAAAGATGTGAGGGAAATGCCCTGCACCGGGTTAGCGGCTTTAGAGATAGGGGCGAGGGCGGCGGGACATAGACTCTGAGTCCTAAATCGAAGTTCCTGTTCCCAGTGCGAATGCATTATGCCCGGTTTAATCAGTTACACCAGCTAACATAACAACACTCAACACTCCGAGTGGCATAGGCGCGGGAAGACCAGTTAAGGTCTCGTAAGATAGAGTGACTGACTGAATGTTCTTACTATGGAAGTTTGGTAAGTGATAAACAATTTTACGCTTGTTTATAATTTGCTAGTGAATTTGATCGCGCTTAGCGCAATATCTTAGTAAATTTAAAAATGATATTTTATAGATTACGTTGAGATAAATGAGATAATTTGTTTTGTTAGATTCAAACTTCTTTATCTTATTAACAAATTATAAAATTATAAAAGGCAATGCCATTGAAAACTATCATAAAGAAAGGTATCCAGATAATGATCTTTTTGGGTTGGTTGTGTCATGTCAAGAAGGAAAATAGAACTTCATAAAAGAAGAGATAAAATAGTTGAAAGCTGTAACCCTCTTATATTTCTGAAATCTAAGTAGTATTTTCTTTAATTACACACAATTAAATGATGTTAAGCTTAGTATTGACTCTCAATTATATGTAAAAATGACTATGCTATCACACATAATTCTATAGATACAATATAGCTATTGTAAAAAATGACTTTCTTTTTAGCTAAACTTCTAAACTTGCAGAAATGAATATGAATGGAACACATTTAAAAGATGAGGAAGTCAATCTTCTTTCTTCATGTTTGTCAATTGCCATGTAGAATTCAGTTTCAAATACTTTGTAGTTATTATTATGCAATTATGTGTTCACCTTCTTCTCATATAGAATTAAATTTGAACGAACTGCAATAAGACAAAGAGTTAGGAAACATGTAATGTTTAATTTATCTTTTTTCACTTTGATTTTGAAAGTTATTGTGTGTAAACACCTTAAATAGGGAAAGATGACTTTCTGATCATTCATTTTCCTAAACGTTTTCCTCATTTAACATTTTTAAACATAGCGCAATTAATCATAATTAAGAGAGTTAAAAAGTAACTTTTGAGTTTTTTTAAACATCACATATATAAATGGGGGAAAAACAATGAAGAAAAAAAATAATTATTCTTGGCCAGAGAGGGGAAAGATCTATTACCATAGTTATTTTTTGTAAATATTAAAAAAAAAGTTCCTAAATCAGTAATATTCTCGCGATTTCTAAATAAACTAAAGAGTATTATAAAGAGCATGAAGGAGAACAAAAATAGTATCAAATGTCATTTTCGATGAATAAGCGGAGGCTTAACACAAGAGACAAACATAATTTTTTTTGTGGAGCACCTAACTGAGAATTTCGAAGGTGAAAGTGTAAAATCTAAGGAAAAGAAAATTTTAAAATTCTGATCAATAATGATTCCATATCATCTTTCCAAGAACTTCACTTATTCTTATACAAATAATTAGGACGTTCATGCCAATAATAAGATAAATAGAAAATACGGGGAAAAAATTTAAGGAGAAAAAAGATAATTGTGTTTTTTGGCCATGTCACTTTTCTTTGCCTAGCTTTATAATATATGTGGATATAAATGATAGTAGATTTTGCTAGAATTATTTAGCTCGCCAATCAAAATTATCTATGCAACAAAGTCTATATATTTAAATTTTTATTTATTAAAGATATAAGAATAAAATTCTAGAATAAACTAAAAGGTTTGATTTCTGTTGCTATGTGTTAGTTACTGCTTCTTTCTTTCTGAATGCGCTATCATAACGTATTCGCTTTTGATACCAGCATTTTCATACTGCTTTAAATTTCTTGACCGAGTCTGACTGTTTTCTCTTGTTTTTGCTTATGCATATGCCTGTTTTGAGCTGAGGGTCTCTCGGAAATAGCCGCTCTACATACCAAGGTAGAGGTAAGGTCTGCATACACTCTACCATCCCCAGACCCCACGATGTGTGATTCCATTAGGCATGTTGTTATTGTTGACCCTTCTCAACAATTTTGTGTCACAAACAAACTTAAAAAGATCAACAATAGAAGTTCTATGACATAATAATTTAATGGGTGAAAAAATTAAACTATCAAAAAGATATTCATATAATAAAAGTACCAAGACACTCACTCACTTGCTAAAATAAATATTTGAGTACCTGAAGGTGAACAATTCCTTCTCCATCAACATTTTCTTCATTTTGTGCTTTTAATTTCCTCTTTTTTTTATTAATAAGGGGTAGGGGAAGGAGAAACGGAAAGGGGATTACAACCTGGGGATTCAAACCTTTACCAACAAGGTAAAAATTCAGGTAGCTAGCCAACTGAGCTAACATATCTCTACTTTGATTTCCTCCTCAGTTCTACAATTTTGTGCTTTTGATCTCGTCATCCATTCTACAACAATTGAAAAAGAAGATCAACAATAGAAGTTCTATAACATAATAATTTAAAGGGTGAAAAAAATAAACATTCTAAAATATTCATTTAATAAAAGTACCAAGACACTCATTCACTTGCTAAAATAAATATTTAAGTACCTGACATGGGAATAGTTCCTTCTCCATCAATATTTTCTTCATTTTGTACTTTTGATCTTCTCCTTAGTTCTACAATTTTGTGCGTTTGATCTCCTCGTCTATTCTACAATATTCTCCACTTATTGGAATGAGAATACCATGTTGGTGTAATTTTAATTAATTAAGTGTCATAACTTGTACATTAAATTAGAAATTATGAAATTAATTACTGATACTAATTAAGAGTATAAGTTATGAAGATGAAGGGGCGTGAGTTATGGAGATAACTTTTTAAATTAAAATAAAATAATTAAAAATGAATAAAAAGCCAAAAAAGGAGAAAAAGAGATAATATCCTCATATATTCTACAATACTCTCCATTTATTGAAATGAGAATACCATGTTGGTGTAATTTTAATTATGTGTCATAACTTGTACATTAAATTAGGAATTGTGAAATTAATTACTAATACTAATTAAGAGTAGAAGTTATGAAGATTAAGGGTGTGAGTTATGGAGATGACTTTTTGAATTAAAATAAAATAATTAAAAATGATATAAAAAGCAAAAAAAGGTGAAAAAAGATAATTTGTATACTTGTCCATAGAGAAGTGACACATAGGATTGCCTATATCTAGCTTTATAACATATATAGATATAGATTAATGAAGTTTCACATATTTGTTTATTTCGATTTACCCATGGGGGAACTGTGTTGGGATCGAAATGACAAGCATCATACGGAAGCTAATAATTGCAGGACTTGAACAACGATAAATCAGAAACAAAATAAAAGTATACTAAAATATGCATGATAAATTTAATATGGTTTGACCAATTAGCTTACTTATGAGAAAACTAATAAAAGAAAGTATAAAACTATCAGAGAGAATAATCTCCTCCTAAACAAGACTCTTTTAACGACTACATTGTGAATGCTACTAGCACCTTAGGCCATTAAGTATATTTATTTATAATAAAATCTAAGTACTTAATTGATCTGAATATGTCTTAATCATTATGATCTTGAACAAAGTCTTAATTTCATTAAGATACATTTTTATAAGGATAATTTTTACCACCCCACCATACCCTCCAAAATCCACTCCACTCCTCCACCCATCCACCTCATCATTATAATTATATCAACCGCCGTCGCTGACGTCACTACTATCAACCACGGTTGCCGATCCTTACTACCAATCATCTCTACCATCCTAACTTGAGATGCAAATTATGATGGTAGAAAAATATATCATGGGTGCCTGACAATTTGAGATGCAAATTGATTGCCATACTTTGTTTTGATTGGTCCAAAGTTTGGTAAGTTCTCCTATAAATAGGAATTCGTTTCTATTATTTAGATACACCAAAATAGCAGAGAGAAAGAGAGCAATTGAGTGAATAAAAAGTAATTCACAGTTAATTTTTTTGTAGTATGTGAAATAATAGAGTGAGAGTAATATTTTAGTGAGTTTTGTAAAATAAAGAGTGTTATTTCTTGTGAAGGTGTAGTAATCTCTTGACACTATCAAGTTATAATAAGTAATATTATATTACTTTATTTGTGTATTATATTTTATTCTCGGTAAAATATTTTGTGTCGTTGTTACTCTCTTATTCTTGCTATTTATTGGGGATATTATTTCTAGGTGGGATTATTATTTTTCCAACAACGTGGTATCAGAGCCATGACAAATAATTGTCAACTATCTTTTCAGTACCCCTGTCTTACAAAAGAAAATTATGAGATATGGTATCTCCAAATGAAAGACATTCTTGGCTCTCAAGATGTTTGGGAAATTGTATACAAAGGATATACAAAACCCGCTAATGAGAAAACGCTGTCTCTAACTAAAAAAGATGTCTTGATAAAGACAAGGAAGAAAGATAAAAAAGCCCTCACTCTCATCCTCCAATGTTTGGATGATGGCATGTTCGAGAAGGTAGCCGATGCAACCACCTCGAAAGAATCTTGGGAGATTTTACAAAATTCTCTCCAAGGAGTAGATAAAGTAAAAAAGATAAAACTTCAAACTCTAAGGGCTGATTTTGAAGTTTTAAAAATGAAAGAATCTGAATCCATCTCGAAATTCTTTTCAAGAGTGATGGCTGTTGTGAATCAACTAAGAAGATACGGGAAGGAAGTAGATGATGTGCGTGTGGTAGAAAAGATCCTCCGCTCTTTAACACCTAAATTTGATTATGTGGTGTGTGATATTGAGGAGTCTAAAGATTTAGACTCAATGACGGTAGAGCAATTGGAGGGTTCATTACAAGCCCACAAAGAAAAGATAAAAAGGAGATAAGAAGAGCCACTTGATCAACTTCTGAAAACTTAGGCATCCTTCAAAATTTTTGGAGGTGAAAAGAGTTATAGAGGAAATGGACGAGGAAGAGGTCGTGACACTCGTGGAAGAGGAGGGAGTATTGGCAACAACTTCAACAATGAATGGAGAAGCCAACAACCATTTAGAGGTCGTCGTCATGGACAAAGATGAGGAATATGACGTGGCTATTATCAGAGTATCAACGAAGTGAGGTATGATAAATCTAAAATTGAGTGCTACAATTGTCATAAATTTAGACATTACTCTTGGGGATGTCATAGTAATGTAGAAGAGAAAGCTAACCTTGTTGACGACAAGAAAGAAGAAGATGAGTCAACATTGTTAATGACATTCAAAGAAGAAGATAATGATGATTGCAATTCATGGTACCTTGATAATGGAGCAAGAAACCACATGTGTGATGCAAATATAAGTTTGTGGAGATCACTAAGAAGGTGATAGGCAACGTATCCTTTGGAGATACTTGAAAGGTACAAAGTGAAGGAACATGTACAATTCTAATCTCTTGTTAAGATGGTGGCCACAAGTTAATTCAAGATGTTTATTATGTGCCAAAATTGAAAAGTAATATTTTGAGTTTGGGCCAACTTCTTGAAAAAGATATGATATTCATATGAAAAATATCCATCGCTAGCTTAGAGATTCAAGTGGAAAATTAATCACAAAAGTGCATATGAAAAAAGAATAGATTATTTTCTTTGAATCTTAAGACAATTGACGCAAAGTGCTTGAAGGCTAATGTGCAAGATGAATCATGCCGTTGGCACATGCGATTTGGTCATTTTGAATCTTGAAGCACTTAAATTAATGGGAGAAAAGAACATAGTGCATGGGATTCCCTCAATCAATCATCCCAATCAGTTATGTAAAGCTTGTCTTGTTGAAAAAAATACAAGAAAGAGTTTTCCAAAGGAGGACACATCAAAAGCAACCAAGCCACTCCAACTTATTCACACTGATGTGTGTGGTCCAATCAATCCACCTTCATTTGGTAAAATTAAATACTTCTTGCTCTTTATTGATGATTTCAGTAGAAAGACTTGGGTGTATTTATTGAAGCAAAAATCAGAAGTTTTTGTTTCTTTTAAAAGTTTCAAAGCACTTGTTGAAAAAGAGAGCGACAATGAAATAAAAGCTTTAAGGTCCGATAGAGGAGACGAATTCACTTCAAAAGAATTTAATGACTTTTGTCAGTCTCGTGGAATTCGCCTCCCTCTAACGGTACCTTACTCACCCCAATAAAATGGAGTTGCGGAGAGAAAGAATAGAACAATTCTTAATATTGCTAGATGTATGCTGAAAGCTAAAAATATGCCAAAAGAATTTTGGGGTGAGGCTGTTTCTTGTGAAGTGTATTTGAGCAACAAATATAACGACATGTTCCGTCGTTACTTATACTTTGACTATTTTACTCCAATTGACTCGATTCCTGAAGCTATCGGATGTTTCTATAGTAAGTTTAGAAATTAGAACCTTAAAGAGTGGATATGATGATCGATAGTTGACTTTTGTGTAAATAGACCTTTTTTGGAATTCCTTCAATTTCGTTAGGTTCGGAGGGTCTTTTATGGCGTGGTAAGATAGTTGGTGCAGTTCTTGAGGCCCTCAAAAGTGTTCTTGACCATTGGTTGGAAAGTTAGTTTAGGTTGTTGGGGGTTGACCTGAAGAAATAGACCTCTGATTGAAATTCTGAGACTACAAGTGAGTCAGTAGCATAGTTTTACATATGTGTGCATATCTAGTTTGTGTCTGGGAGGTCTCAAGTGATTATCGGATTTCGGGTTGAAATTGTGTATGGCTAAATATTCTGGTTTATGGTGTATCCGCTGGGGCGAGCTTCGGTGCACCCTAGCGGAAAGGGTCTACTACAACGAGCATTTTGGGTTTTTGGCTTAGGACCATAGGCACTGTCTTTGGCCATGGGTGCGGGTCCGCTGCAGCGGGCCGCAACGGACGACGAGATTTCCAGATTCATTCTAAGTGTCATTAAAATTCTACACTCCCTCATTTCGAAAGTAGATACCCAAAGCACTCTTATGGTGACTCCAAGCAATTTCAAGTGATTTCTTCTTGTGGTAAGCTTTGTTAACCTTGTATTACCCTTATTTAGTTTCTTTAAGTTGATTAAATTATGGAAATAACCTAGAATCTATTTAGGGAAGAAGAGTTCAACCTAGTTAGGGTTGGTTTGATGGTTAAGCTTGAAAGTGAGAGTTAATTGGTGAGTTTTGTTAATATAAGCATGGTTTGTCACTATTTAGTACTTGTTAAGCTTGATTCTTCCATTATTGTTGATAAAATTGAATGTTGAAATCTAGAGTTCATACCTAAAATTGGGAGTTTTGCTTGTAGGATGAAATTGGCCTAATGTTGAGTGATTTAGCAAATAGGTTAGTAGGAGTGGACTTCTAGAACATGGATTTCATAGTGCACTTTTTAAATGACTATTTTACCACTATAAGCCATTTCCCCCCTTCTTTCATTTTCGGTTTAGATTTCATTGATTAGTATGATGTTATGGGTGTTGTGAATTCCTTGTTCTAACTTAGACATCGATAATGTTAGACTTTGAGTACGACCGTGATCCTCGGAAGGACAAGGCTCAGGTGTGACTCATGTGACTCCCGCTCGACATTCCATGTAGGTTATGGCTTACTTTCTGGTTAGACTTCGGTTAGCGAAGCGTATGTGTATTTCGATTTTGTTGGAGAAAGCATGTAAGCCTTTGATATGAAGTTTGGGATGGATTACTTAGGTTGGTTATTGTTGACTGATTATGAGTTGTTGCCTCTTTATGGTTACTAGACTTGTACGTAATGCCATCTCATATTCATGGTGTAGTTGTATCTCACTTATCTTGGCATGTTCATGAATAGATGAAAGGATTTATTACGATATTGATATTATGATAGGTGTCCTTGAGTGGCACGATTAGGATTGATATGTTACACCTGATATTGTCATTGCATTGCATTCATCTTCATTTTCATGATGTCTTGATATGACTTGTGATTGGCGTGACGATGATAAATGAGGAGGAAACAATTATAATTCATATGACATACTATTTTGCATAGCCATCTCTATGTTGTGTTATACATAGTGTTTAGTAGGGTATTCGATAGAAGAGTCACTCTAGGTTGTGTGATATGGAGTGCCTGGTTCATTGACGTCGTGGGTCCTATATGGGTCATGACTGTCAGGATGATGATATATTCAACCTGGAGCATGTATGTACATATATTTCATGTGGCCACTGCATTGCATTGTATATTTATTCAGCATTCATTCACATATTTGGATCCGAACATGATTTCCTATACTTGGTGGATTATTCTTGGACTGTGATATTACTTGTACTTGATTGTGAGCATGTCTATCTTTCATCATATTTCTTATACATATGTTAGCTAACTGTTGTCGGCCTATGATATCTACCGGTATATAGTGTTTGTAGTGATACTACCTTAATATATTTTTTTGAGTGCAGAGTACGTGATCGGATTCACATCATCTCCTCGAGCCTGATCCCGAGGCTACCTATTGAGTCTTTAGGGTAAGCTTCCTAGAAGATCCGCTGCCCGGAGACTCTTTCCCTATTATTTTCTTTACTGTGACTTCTGAGACAGTATTCTCATTTGATCCTATGTATTATTCAGACTCATAGATTTTGGTAGTAGCTCTTGTGCTATTCAGACCATGTTCCTTTGGGGGTTGTATTTGTATTCGTATATTCCGCACTTTTACATTTATGATATGAGTTAGACTTAGTATTATTCCGTTTAATTTACTTTAATTATTGATTGGAATGTTTATTAATGGAAGGGTTCTCCTACCGAGGTGGAAAATGGTAGGTTCCCTCACGACTTAGTGATTTGAGGTCGTGACAACAAATCTCCAATAAGAAATGTTAGATATCACACCCATCAGGAAGCATGGAGTGGAAAGTGTCAAGCACTTGAGAATATTTTGGAGCATAGCCTATGCTCCTGTGACACAACAAAAGAGAGCGAAACTTGATGATCGTAGTGTCAAACAAGTATTTGTTGTCTATGAAACAAGTTCAAAAGGCTACAATTTATACAATTCAAGCAACAACAAAGTGGTGGTGAGTCATGATGTTGAATTTGATAAATAAGTGACATAGAATTGGAAGGCTCAGGAAGAAAGGACATATGACTTTCTTCCATACTTTGGAGATGATGAAGAACATGAGACGAAGTCACCTGCACAGGATGCAACCCCACCTCCTTCTCCAACAAATGTTGCATCTCCTTCTTCTTAACAAGGTTCAAGTGAAAGGCCGTAAAGGATGAGAAGCATCTAAGACATCTATGATGGTATATAAGAAGTTACTAATTTTGATTTTTTGTATTGTCTCTTTGCTGATAGTGAATCAATGAATTTTGTTGAAACTGTTACACATAAAAGGTGGAGACAAGCCATGTAGGAGGTGATCAAGGCAATAGAGAAGAACAACACTTGGGAATTAACATGTCTTCCCAAGGGTCATCAATGAAGTGGAAAATCCATCAACGAGATGTAAAGTCGGCATTCTTGAATGGATATCTTGAAAAGGAAGTCTATGTTGGGCAACCATTGGGCTTTGAGGTAAAAAATCATGAAAATAAGGTGTTGAGATTGAAGAAAGCTTTATATGGACTGAAGCAAGCTCCACGAGCGTGGAATAGTCTCATCGACAAGTATTTTCAGGATAATGGGTTTACTCATTGTCTCCATGAATATACTCTTTACATTAAAGTTCATACTAATGGAGATATGCTACTTGTTTTTCTGTATGTTGATGATCTTATTTTGACGGGTAATAACCCAAGTTTGTTTGAAGTTTTCAAGAAAGTTATGTCCTTTGAGTTCGAGATGACGGACATAGGGCTAATGTCATATTATTTGGGCCTAGAAGTGAAGAAAATGAAGAAAGACATCTTCATATCTCAAGAAAGCTATACAAATGAGATTTTTAAGAAGTTCAACATGTTCGATTGCAACCCCGTGAACACCCAAATGGAAAGTGGAGCTAAATTGTCAAAGTTTGATGATGGAGAAAAGTGTATCCCACTCTTTTCGAAAGTCTCATGGGAAGTCTGAGGTACTTGACCTGTCTACTGTGAGGTGTTCACCGATTATCGCAGCCTACAAGATGCATTCACTCAGAGAGATCTAACTTCTAGGCAACGTAGATGGCTTGGGACCGCAGGCGCGGGCTTTGGCCATGGGTGCGGGTCCACTACAGCGGGTCACAACGAACGACGGGATTTCCAGATTCATTTTAAGTGTCATTAAAACCCTAAACTCCCTCATTTCAAAAGTAGATACCCAAAGCACTCTTAGGGCGACTCCAAGCAATTTCAAGTGATTTCTTCTTGTGGTAAGCTTTCTTAACCTTGTATTACCCTTATTTTGTTTCTTTAAGTTGATTAAATGGTGGAAATAACCTAGAATCCAATTGGGGAAGAAGAGCTCAACCTAGTTAGGGTTGGTTTGATAGTTAAGCTTGAAAGTGAGAATTAATTAGTGGATTTTGTTAATCTAATCATGGTTTGTCACTATTTAGTACACTTGTTAAGCTTGAATCTTCCATTATTGTTGATAAAATTGAATGTTGAAAATTAGGGTTCATACCTAAAATTAGGGGTCTTTCTTGTAGGATGAATTTTGCCTTATGTTGAGTGATTTAGAAAATTGGTTAGTAGGATTGGACTCCTAGAATGTGGATTACATAGTTCACTTTTTAAATGACTGTTTTACCCCTATAAGCCATTTTCCACCTTCTTCCATTTTTGGTTTAGATCAAGGATTAGTATGGTGTTATGTGTGTTGTGAATACCTTGTTCTAACTTAGACATCGATAATATTACACTTCGAGTACGATCATGATCCTCAGAAGGGCAAGGCTCATGTGTGACTCGTGTGACTCCCGCTCGACATTTCTGGTAGGTTATGGCTTACCTTATGGTTAGACTTCGGTTAGCGAAGCCTATATGTAGTTAGATTTTGTTGGAGAAAGCATGTAAGCCTTTTGGGATGGATTACTTAGGTTGGTTACTGTTGACTGATTATGACTTGTTGCCTCTTTGTGGTTATTGGACTTGTACGTAATGTCATCTCATATTCATGGTGTAGTTGTATCTCACTTATCTTGGCACGTTCATGAATAGAGGGAAGGAGTTAGTATGATACTAATATTATGATAATTATTCTTGAGTGGCACAACTAGGATTGATATGTTACACCTGAAATTGTCATTGCATTGTATTCATCCTCATTTCCATGATATACTAATTTGACTTGTGATTGGCGTGATGGTGATAAATGAGGAGGAAACACTTACGATTCATATGACATACTATATTGCGTATGCATCTGTATGTGGTGTGATACAGAGGAAGAGTCACTATAGGCTGTGTGATACGGAGTGACTGATTCATCGACGTCGTGGGTCCCCTATGGGTCATGACTGTCGGGACGATGATATATTCCACCAGAGCATGTATGTACGGATATTTCATGTGGCCACTGCATTGCATTGAATTGTATATTTATTCATCATTTATTCACATATTTGGATCCTGACATGATTTCCTATACTTGGTGGATTATGCTTGGACTATGATATTACTTGTACTTGATTGTGAGCATGTCTATCTTTCAGCATATTTCTTATACATATGTTAGCTAAATGTTGTTGGCCTATGATATCTACCAGTATATAATGTTTGTATTGATACTACATGCTGCATTTTTTTGAGTGCAGAGTATGTGACCAGATCCACATCTTCTCCTCAAGGCGGATCCCAAGGCTACCTGTTGAGTCTTTAGGGTAAGCTTATTGGACGATCCGCTTCCCGGATACTCTTTCCTTATTATTTTCTTTACTTTGACTTCTGAGACAATATTCCCATTTGATCCTATGTATTATTCAGACTTATAGATTTTTGTAGTAGCTCTTGTGTTGTTCATACCATGTTTCTTTGAGGTTGTATTCATATTCATATATTCTACACTTTTACATTTATGATATGAGTTAGACTTTATATTATTCCATTTAATTTACTTTAATTATTGATTAAATTGTTGATTAATGGAAGGGTTCTCCTACCGAGGTGAAAAAATGGTAGGTGCCGTCACGACTTAGTGATTTGAGGTCGTGACAACAAATGTCCAATAATAAATGTTATAGATTAAACTGCTCAGGAAGCATGGAGCGGAAGAAAACCAAGTGTCAAGCACTTGAGAATATTTTGGAGCATAGCCTATGCTCATGTGACACAACAAAAGAGAGCGAAACTTGACGATCGTAGTGTCAAACAAGTATTTGTTGTCTATGACACAAGTTCAAAAAGCTACAAGTTATACAATCCAAGCAACAATAAAGTGGTGGTCAGTTGTGATGTTGAATTTGATAAAGATGCGACATAGAATTGGGAGGCTAAGAAAGAAAGGACATATGACTTTCTTACATGCTTTGGAGATGATGAAGAACAGGAGACGATGTCACCTGCACAGGATGCAACCCCACCTCCTTCTCCAATAAATGTTGCATGTCCTTCTTCTTATGAACGTTCAAGTGAAATGCCATAAAGGATGAGAAGCATCCAAGAGCTCTACGATGATATATAAGAAGTTACTAATTTTGATTTTTTGCATTGTCTCTTTGTTGATAGTGAATCAATGAATTTTGATGAAGCTGTTACAGACAAAAGGTTGAGACAAGCCATGGAAGAGCTGATCAAGGCTATAGAGAAGAACAACACTTGGGAATAAGCAAGTCTTCCCAAGGGTTATCAAGAAATTTGAGTCAAATGGGTATACAAAACAAAGAAAAATGTTCCTAGAGAGGTGGAGGGAAGACTTGTGGCTAAAGGCTATAAGAAAAGGCAAGACATTGACTATGAGGAAGTCTATACACATGTTGCCTGCATGGAGACAAAGGAGACAGAGGAGAATATTCCAAGGGTACAACGGGTAATCAGAAGAAAACCCTCTAAAGAATGGCCAATGGGTTCTTTCTAAGAAAAGATGTGCTCTAAAGAAGGATACACGATCTGGGGTTGCTCAAATGTGTGGATGACAGAAAAGCTACCAAACTATTAGAAGAAGTGCACGCCGGAGGCTGCGGACCCACATGAATGGTTTTGTACTGGCCAAGAAAATCTTGCGAACGGGATATTATTGGATGACTATGGAAGCTGACTGCACCAAATTTGTACAAAGATGTCACCAATGCCAGATACACGGAGATCTGATCAAAGTCCCACCAAACGAGCTCAACGGCATGAGTTCACCTTGTCCATTCATTGCTTGGGGCATGGACGTCATTGGACCAATTGAACCAACAACATCCAATAGACATCGTTTCATCTTGGTAGCCATAGACTATTTCACAAAATGGGTCGAGGCTACCTCTCACAAGTTAATAACTAAGAAGGTAGTGGTTGATTTCGTAAATAACAACATCATCTGTCGATTCGGCATTCTAGAGTCCATCATCACAGATAATGGGACAAACTTGAACAGACACTTGATGAAGGATATTTGTGACCAATTTCATATAACTCACCGGAATTCAACAACATACAGACCGCAGATGAATGGAGTTGTAGAAGCCGCCAACAAAAATATGAAAAAGATAATGTAGAAGATGATAGACAACTACAAGGGTTGGCATGAACAGTTGCATTATGCTTTTCTTGGATACAAAACTACAGACAGAACTTTGACAGGATCCATGCAATACCTATTAGTTTAAATCATAGAAGCAGTCATCCCGATCGAGGTCGAGATACCATCACTTCGGATCATCTAAGAAGTAGAGTTGGATAACGCAGAATGGGTTCGAAAGAGGTATGAAAACTAGCCTTAACTAACGAAAAGTGAGTGGTCACTCTGTGTCATGGTCAACTGTACCAATAGAGAATGACACATGCCTTAAACAAATGGGTCAGAGCTAGAATCTTCCAGATTGGACAATTGGTGCTCAAGAGGGTATACGAGTACAAAGGGAAATTTGCGCCGAATTGGCAAGGCCCTTACATAGTCCACAAAGTACTTTCAGTAGGAGCACTAGTTTTAGCAGAAATGGATGGCCAAAAGTGGCCCTAAGCAATCAACTCGGACGCAGTCAAGAGATCTTACGCGTGAATGCATGCTTTTATATGTAATCGTATTTCATTACATATAATCACTACATCAAAACCTAACTCTTGTAGGAGAGATACGTAGAGGGACCCGTGAAGGGTTCCAGTCTTTTCCTTATAATAAAATGAAAATCAAAACAACTTCTTTTATGTAATACGAACTACGCAATGACCTGATCTCCCCCATGGGGGGATACGTAGGCAGTCCCTTTCAGACCCGATTATATTAATAGAAAAATCCAATTATGTTTATTCTGAACTACGTTCGACCTGATTTCTGCTGCAATAGGATACGTAGGCGCTCTTCGAGCTTGGTCGCACGAACAGAAAAAACAAAGAAACCATTAGGAAGCCACATGTGCAGAATTTTTAAGAAAATCTCAAAAATTCCCGAATATAGAGTCAACAAAGGATGATTGCCTTCTCAGCTTCAACTGAGGCAGAAGTTTTGTGAAGATCTCAAAAATTCCTTCCGAGAAGACTGAAAAGCACCAACTAGGAGGAAAATTTGTAACTAGAGTAGAATTTTTGAGGGGGTCTCAAAAATTCTTTCATCATTAGGTCATCGCGAGAGTTCGATGGTACAAGCTTCGAATTGGGGCATAATTTTTTAGGACATCTCAAAAAATCCACAAGAAAAAGAATTAAGAAGAAAGTTCTCGCTTCAAAAGAGCATGTCATGACATTTTAAAATAAGAATTTTGAAAACAATTACTTATTTTCCTAAATCAATACGTTTTTAAAATATATTCAAAATATTTTCTTACTATATGTGAAAATCTCACACTACCGAACCAGAAGCTAGGATGGAACAAGCACCACAATCCGATGAAAGAAGAGGAGAAAAACCAATAACACGATTTGACCTTGATTAAAACTAATAAATATTTTATAAACGCAGGTCCAGTCTGTCGCCGGAAGGCGGCAACATATTTTCACTAACTTTTTTGTCCGTGCTTTCAGAATAGGGTAAGACCAACAACCCAAATCTTTAAGGTCAACAGAATCTAGCCAACAGGGCTACAAAAGGATAAAGCACCACAACCGATATAAACAGGGTCAAAAGAGCTATACAAGCAGATGAAAGGGCAATTAGACCGAGATGGTTACATCCAACAAATGAATGAAATGTTAATAAAGGACATATGTTTCCCTTCTCCCTCTCACCTCCACGCCATGGTACCACCATCGTACCCACCCCCCTAAGTCAAGGTGAGGTCGCCCCTCTCTCTTGCTTTATCTGCCGTGTTTTAATTACTCTTGTCTCATTCTGATTTGAATTATTGGCTTTGATTGGTTGAGAATCGAATTGGAGGAATTTTACCCCCAATTTGAGTTCTCCCACATCGAACTCAACAGGTCTTCTAGGGTTTCGATCTCTCCTATAAATATAGACCCTTTTCTTACATTTTCAGAGGTCCGAAACTTGATTATTAAGCATTCACATTGATTGAAACCTTTAATTGAGTTTAAATTGGTTAATTTGACTTAAGTTGGGATCCAAACTATTTTGAGGAACCCAGATCTAGTTAATTGGCCTTCAGTTTTCTAAAACCTTTTCCTTTTTTCGTGTGATTTGTGTGCTCGAGATCGTCAAAATGAAGAACAAGATCAACTTTGACCTTTCGACTGCCTCCACACAAGGTAAACACATTTCCTTTCTACTTTTCTATTTAAATTTAAGTATGGAACTTGTATTATGCATTTATGTGTTTGTTAAGTATGTTTAATTAGGATTTAATGGCTATTGTGTTTACTAGTTTAATATCCAGCATACTTTGATTAACTATAGTCACCGCTAGAGTACATTATGGTGATTATTTGTGTGTTAAGTGCTTACCGTGTTAGTTTAAAGTTATATTAATCATATATGAACACTTGGAGTTATAGAACTTGTAACCAGAGTGTTCATGGATTAGTTTAGTATGTTTAGTTGGCTATATTCATTGTTTGTTTGACTATTTGTATGTGATCAGGTAGATAGATGCCTAATATGTTAGTTTAAGACTGATTCTGTGCACATACAAGTCATCTAGTTAGCTTAAGGTTTGTTTGATCACGTGTGACCTGTTTAAGTGACTTTGAATTGATTAGTATGTTAGTTATAATCTGTTTTAACTAAACATAAGTTGTTTGGTTAATATGATGTTCAAAAATGTTGGTCTGGAATTTGTTAATTGAGTAAACTGATTTAATGTGTTGTTGTAGTGGTCTTAAGAGCTTGTTTCACCTCTTAGGTACTATGGTTGCTTATTCCATGCCTCACTATGCTTGTTATGTCATTTAATACCAGTTTTAAGTTAAGAATGGACTGTTAACGATAGTTTATGCTTGCATAATGTGTGTGTTATCTTTTGAGGATCATATCTGGTTGGGATATATTGTAAATGTCTATGTTGTGTTACTTAGTCTTTGTTTAGGTTAAAAAAATGACTTAATATATTAAGGGTTTAACTCAGTTGGTCTATTTAGCCTAAGATGGCTAAGACCGTATCATATTTTATCTTACAAAAACTTGATTGCATATCCTAAGTGCTCTAGTTGTCTTCCCCAGTCTCAATATGTTCCCAATAGTCTCTAAATGATCCATTATGCAT
This sequence comes from Anisodus acutangulus, assembly GCA_029783415.1. NCBI lineage: Eukaryota > Viridiplantae > Streptophyta > Magnoliopsida > Solanales > Solanaceae > Anisodus > Anisodus acutangulus. The sequence continues at coordinate 34,311,714 of CM056504.1, forward strand.
CTGCTCATAACCATCTAGGATAACTTCCTCTTCTTTATGTGAATAGCTCTGCATGTAGTCTGGCCTGATTATATGTGTCTATGTTATGTACGTGTTGATTGAATCAGAGTGTTGTGTCCTTGTCCACCCTTGTGTCCATAAATGCTTTCAAATAGATCAACTAGGACACTAGAGTCCTCTAAGCCATTAGGGATGGACTATTAATATGTGTTGATGTGCTCTTGTGTTGTAATGTGATTCAGAAACTTGACATCTTTTAGGACATATCATGTATTTTCTGGTATTCCAAAATTAGCAGTGCTAAGGGTATACTTGCATCATTTCATCTTCCTTCATTTATATGAATCTAGCAGTAGTCCTAAGTTCAATATAACCTCTATGGTGTGCACCACATGTGTATGCAATTGTTTGAAATGCTGGCTGTTTGAGAAATTCTTTAGTTAAGTTTCTTCTTGTCTTCAATGTTTTATGCCTACCTGAGCTGAGTTGTTGATCATGCTCAGTTGGATGTGTTAAGCTATGCATAGGTGTTTTATTGTACTATGTGTTTGCTCACCTCTGGGCACTTCCTGCTTTTACAAAAAACTAGTTTTAGCCTCTATATCTTAGTGTCATGTGTTGTTCATTTAAGTACATGACAGCATACATCACGGGATACAGTTTGTATACTGAATATACTCAGTATATGGAAGTATATAGGTTGTATATCATTTGGTATATCATTCATAGGTATCATATTATGTGTGTTTGTTGGGCCTAGCCTATTTCCGCTAACCTTCCCTATTTTTCTTCATGGTTGTGTATTGGACCTGTCTATAAGTTGTTCCCCTCCTCCCTTTTTCTTGCTTCTGTATCTTTCTGCATAACATGAATGTTTAATGGGACAAGCCCATACATTTCCTTCTTTTAACTATATGTTTAATTTTGGTATATTAAAACATTCATGTTAAGTCATGCTTGCTTTAGGTTATCTATGCATCTTAGTGTTATTCATATTTGATAAGCCTAGATACTCTCTAACTTGGGCCTTTGTTTTCCCCTCGTTTGCTTCCACTGTATCATGCCTAGATGGGCCATCACTCAGCCCTTCATTCTATTCAGACAAGTCATATGCATTTCACGTTTAGCCGATGGGCTAAGGCCCAATTAAATCTATTTTGGTCGAGATAATGAGAAAGGGAAGCTAATATTTTCATGAAAGTCCAGCGATGGATAAAAATAGCCAACTAGTGGGCTTCGGTAGGCCCACGGCCTAAACTCCCTCAATTTTCATTTTTGTTCCTCATATTCTATGTATATATATATATCGTATTTGATGTAATAAAAATACTTTGATATTATTGGAACTTCACTTATGGTTATAATCTAGGATAGGCAAACGATATGTAGATCGTTTTAGTTTAGATCTCCAATAAATGAATTTCAAAGCTCTATTTTAAATATGGAAAATCCGAAATAAAGGACAATTTGGGATAATAAAAGGGGTTATTTAGAATATCAAAACTGGAATAAAATTAATTTTAAAGCTAAGTGTGAAAACGGATTTTGAATTTTAAATACATGACTTGGGCTTTAGAAGTTTGGTTAACACTTGAAGGACCCTAAATGGGCCTGAGTGATGAAAGACGCATTGTTGACATATTGACTCGAAATGGACACTTCTTTTAAATTAGAACACGGGTTAAGCCCAATTAGATATCTAATTTTGACAATAAAAACTTATCTTGGACTTGATGTTAAGTTGAGGGTTTTGGAATGCATGATATGGTTTAAGCTTGGGAGATATAGCATGGAAAAAGGAATCAAAACCATTTTATTACTATCTCTTTTCCAAAACCGAACTTGTCTTTTGAATGAATTATATCATTTTCAAAACATGGAAAGGATTTTAAAAGATGCAAGTGTAAAGATAGTCAATAGAGTTAGACTAAATATGGAGTTCTACTCAAATTCACATTTGAGTGTTCTTAGTCCGAAAACGAAATTGGCTAAACTATCCCGTGCATATTATTTTTGGCGGTAAGTGTAACTCTTTCTTTTTAAAACAAAATCTTGAGTTTGAATGAATGAAGATGACAAGTTATTTTGTGGATTTTTAAACCTTAAGCAATTTCAATCATTTTGAAGCATACTATAGAACCCGTAGGTCAACTGTATTCTACGAATCCTTAATATTGGGGTGCTAATACCTTCCCCGAGGAATCACCAGAACCCTTACCTTAACTCTGGTTTAGATAGAATTTTTCAATGAATTTGAATAAACCCTTTCGCATTGGTTTTCCTAATTTACCTATAAATTAGGTTGCGACTCTAAAACATATTATCCGACTTAGAGCGCCATCCAAATTCTTAGTAGCTATTTTGCGCTCACCCGCGTAAAAAGTGAGCCGTAACAAAGGATACACTTTTTGTCACGACCCAAACCGGAGGCCGCGACGGGTACCCGGAATCATAATTAAATACGGACTAAGCCAAAAAACATTATAAAAAATCTTAACCAGAAATCCAATTTTCATATATACATACCCATACCAAGGCCGACAAGGCCACTCATGACAACTAACCATAGGACACCTGCCTACAAGCCTCTAAAGAATACATGACATCACAAGGACGGGACAGGACCCCGCCATACCTGTATGTATATGCAAAAATACTGTACCACGACCGGACTGTAACTCTGAAACAAATAGAGTGCTCCAATATCAGGTGAACCAGCAACTTACTAGCGTGAACCGTCACCCTCTTTAACTGAACTTGCGGGCATGAAACGCAGTGTCCCCCGACAAAAGGGACGTCAGTACAACTGATGTACTGAGTATGTCAAGCATGAACAACAAAATAATAGGGATATAACAACAACTGAAACAGAAATAACTGACCAATAGTACATATCTCTGAGGGTCCTAATAAATATGCCTAAATGTCATGCACAATCCGGTATACATATACATCGGCTCAATTGGGCATCTTCCTTACCATAACAGCCTCTGTGGGCATCATTTCATGTCGGCCTCTGTGGGTATACTATGTATAAATGTCATGCACAATGCGGTGAATACATATATACTGGCTACACAAGGGAATCTTCCTGCCAATCATATATATATATATATATATATATATATATATTGTCCCTTAATCAAGCATCTTCCTTCATTAAGCCACACAGGCTTTATCATTATCATATCCTAGCTGATCAGGTAGTCTGCGTATCCCATTTCCTGTCCCCAATATATGGTGTCAGGTAGAACATGAATGCAATGCAAGTGAAAATGCATGAATAACAATAGCATATCATGGGTGACACAATATCCTTGTACATTCGGCTAATGCTGTAAATATCAACATCTTTTCTGTATGCCTCAATAAGGACTTAGGAACATATTTAGACATGCTTTTAACATAGGAATCAATAACATGAATATTCTTAACTTCTAAGAGTAGAATAATTTATGGTACAATATCACGGTTACGTTTTGTTACATGGAACATGCCAAAAGAAAGAAATAATTTGTCTTAACATACCTTTTGTCGAATCACTCGTCGATATATGTATAGGTCGTATAACACTTCAATTTTATACTCCAAGAATTATCACCTCCAATTCAAATTTATGTTGTTGCTCGATCATTCCCAGAACAAAGTTGAAAAATTGTAATGCTCATGTTATTAAGAGTAAGGTGAGACGTTACTGCCTCTGTTAATTGCAAGCCATTAGAAAGAAACTTCCTTTGTACTTTGAACAAAAATGACCATTTATTATAGGATAGAATAGGATCATTTGTGAATGCTTAGGTAGAGGGTTCTATTCCTTAAATCTTCTGAGTCGTTTCCTTTGCCGCTCCCACAGCATCTTGCATTCGAACCAACAACAGTTTCCTTAATTTATTAAGGAACAATGTAATACTCCCCCCCCCCCCCAACGTGTAATGCTACCACCTAGTCACTTGCCTTTGTCACTTAAAATTCCCTCAAGACTACACGTAATTATCCCACTAAATTTTGTCCCCACCCCACTATCATTTATAAATTAATTCCACAATTAATCAATTACACACAATTAATTTCGTGATCTCAATTCACTTAAACCTTGATAACTTATAAGACCTTCATATACTTAATGTCATAATTCTGGAATATGACACTAGTCCATAACCTCTTCATGCACACACCAAATTTATTTCTGATCCCCGTCGTCACACTTCTTACGTCCAAAATTATTTCGGGGTTTAATCCTTTTATATACTAATCTCTTTATTAGCATACGTAAATATAACATAAATCTTTCCAATGCTCGGTTTTATTTCCTTCATTTAGGTGCTCAAATTTTTTCCCAAAATTCCGGGATGCTACACTTTTAAACTCCTTATTTCAATACTTTAAAAGAAATAAACATTTTACTACTTCTTTATAAAAAAAGAAAGAATTTTGCAAAAGGAATTTTGCACTCACATTTTAGAAGTGTTGTGCGAATTGTTAATTTTGGTGGAAAATGATTTGAAATGACAATATTTGTAATATTTTAAACACATTAAGCAATAAAAGTAATTTTCTATTATATAAAGCCCGAGGTCAATCGTATCTTACGGATCCTTAATAACGAGGTGCCTAACACCTTCCCCCGGGATCATTTGAACTCTTACCCGAACTCTGGTTAATTTAAGATTTATTTTTATTTTGAAAAACCTTAAAAGAATATGGTTTTCCTATTTTTTTCTTATAAATTAGGTGTCAACTCTAAATAAAATAAATTTCAAGAGTCCACAAGTTATTCAGTAGCTTTTATGCCTCCGCGTAAAAGTGAACCATAACACCTGGTTATGGTGTTGAACATAATTAGACTAAACAGAGCGTATTGTGGGAGTTACCGCATTGTAAGGATAATCTTCTATGACATAATATTGATGTGATGCACATTGAAAAAAAATTATTTTGATAATTTATTGAACACCGTGATGAATGTTAAGGGCAAGACAAAAGATAACCCAAAGGCTAGAATGGATTTAAATGAATATTGTAGGCGCCCTAAATTGTCTTTGCAGGAATCATCGAATAATAAAGTGTTCAAACCCAAGGCTAGTTTTTCATTCACTTTGAATGAGAAATGAGAGATTTGTCAGTGGGTTAAGATTTTGCAGATGCTAGAGGGCTATACGTCCAATTTCGACAAGCGTGCAGATATGAATAAAGGAAAATTGGTTGGTATGAAAGGTCATGACTGCCAGGTTTTCATGGAAACCTTGATTCCTATTGCATTTAGTGCCCTACCAGAGAGAATATGAAAACCAATCACGAAGTTAAGTTTGTTATTCAAGGATTTGTGCTCTAACACTTTGACGAAAAATAATCTTATAAGGATGGAACAGAATATGCCAGTCATTACGACTTAGCTCGAGAAGATATTTTCATGTGGGTTTTTTGATGTGATTGAACATCTTCCTATTCATATTGTAAATCTGGAGGGCAATGACGCAATATATACGAAGTTTTTGGAGTTGGTTGTACGATTTTGTAAGTGTTGAATTTCATTGCATAATTTCTATTAAATGATAACATATATGGTAGTTGTTGATTTATAATTATCTAATAATGTTATAAAGGTTTATCAACCGAATATTTGAGAACATCCTCAATTTGTGAAAGATATAGCCATTGTTCCTGACACTCAAGTTAAGACAATGAATAAGTACATTGTACATGGTTACAAGTTTCAAATGGAAGAAGTTTCTCAGTATAAGAAAACAAATAATAGTGGAGTGTGAATCAAAGGCGATGCTGATGATAGCGGTGTAACTACTGATTATTACAGTGTGCTACATGAGATCATATAACTTAAATATCTTGGTTATCCTAAGAAGAAGATAATATTATTTCGGTGCAAGTGGTATGATCCAAGCCATAGAGGTACAAGGGTCAATCGTCAGCATAACATAATTGAATTCAAACACACGAGACAGTATGGTCCTTATGGTCCCTTTATAATTGTAGAAAATGCTAGAAAAGTGTATTATGCTTGATATCCTTTGTGTATGGATAAAATTAATTGGTGGGGTGGTTATAAAGACTAAGCCTATGGGTAGGATTGAGGTCAATAATGTGTTAGATGTGGCGTATCAAAATGACCTACCAGTTGTTCATCATACGGTGAACACAGAGTTGAAAAATAGCCTCGAACATCCTCAACACATATTAGAAGAAGTTGGAGATGATGAGGTAGCTGTCGTAACAAATGCTGAAGATGAATCGACTGATGGAAATGAAGCAAGCGAGAAGGATGAATCAAGTGAGGATGATGAATGGGAGGATGACTAGCACGTAGCATCTTAGTTTAATTCACATATATAAAGAAATTATATTCTATACTTATTAATTACTTTTTATACTAATGTAAGTTTGTGTGCAGATGTCATCAGGTGGTAGTGATCGAGATAGAGGTAGAGGTAGAAGTCGAGGTCCTAGTAAGGAAGGTAGAGGTCCTACTAAGGGGAGAAATAAGAGACCGATATATCCTAATGATACTACTAGCCAGTCCATTCCTTCCGATCCACATATGCACTCTACCCCCCTCTCTTTATTTTATGTCTGGTTCGAATATGCAGCCCCTTTCTGGCCAGTATGTCTACCCTGCTCCACCACCTCAGGTTCCCCCATTTATCAATCTGACTTACCTATACCCATGTTTGTTGCACCACGAGGCTGCTCTCCTTCCACCTCGGCGATCATGTCTCTTTCACCTTCTCTACGGGGTTCATCTCATGGCCTATCTAATTTGCGCCTTAGAGATAGCAGCTCTGAGACAAACTCACAACCATTGACACCAGCTCTGAGCCAGACACTGGCACTGACACCTATATTTTCTCCAGCACCGGCACCAATACCGACACTGACACTGACACCTACACCTATACATGCTCCTGGTTAGGATCTACAGCCGGGAGATATAGATATGATGGGGAGGATTATGATCGTACCTGAGGGAGCTGGGTAAGATTGTTTTTATTATGTTTTCATTATGTTCTTATCATCTTACTTTTTTATATGTTAACATATTTATTGTCTTATTGCATGTATTATTCAGACCATGAGACTACAAAAGTAATTCTGGATATCATTCGAAGGCTTTACGGCGATCACTTTTACACTTCGTGGAGTACGATTCCATATGAGACTCGATTGGTGATGTTTATCGAGTTTAAGGTATGTATCTTATTTTTAATATTATAAAGTTTTAATTTAGTTATGTATATCATCTAACTTTAGCCATTTGGTTTGAAGCTGGTGTGTACATGAGATCCAAAAGACACCGACAAGGTTGCTAAGAACATTGAGAGGAAAGGGAATGCAACATTGTCCGACTAGTTTTTGATGGCTAGAAAGTATAATAGGCAGCCCGAGTGGCTAATCGACGGAAAATGGGAGCAACTTAAAGCATATTGGTGAACTTCTAGTTCATGGCCAAGTCTGAGTAGGCAAAGACTGTTCGTGCATCCGAAAAAGGTGGTTGCTTGCACACTACGGGTGCAAGAAGTCAAGGGCACGTAGCTAGGAAAATGGTAAGTAATATTACACTTTTTAAGTTATAAACTATCAATATGTTATTATTGAGTTATAAATTCTTTTTTTGTAGAAAGAAAAGACGAGAGTTTTACCCAGTTAGGATGAGCTCTTCCTAAAGACCCATGTAAAAAGAAGAAGAACGAGACAGATAAGGATGTATGGGTCGAACCCAGAACTAAAGACACTTATGTAAGTAATTCTTTTAATTTTTGAATAATTATGGTATAAGTTTAATTGTTATATATTTGGTATATACTAACTTTTATTTTTAAATGTGCAGGTTGGGTATAAAGAAATGATCCATTAGTACAAGCAAACTCAGCCTGAAGGCGAGTCGGCCAATCCTCCACCGAAATTAGAGATTGAAATGTGGTGTAAAGTAGTTGGGTCACAAAAGGGTAGAACGTACGGTCTAGGCCCGAGGAACAACTTTCAGTGCCTCCAGTCAGGACTGCGAGGTGAAGGGACTTTCCAATAGGGTGAGGGCGTTGATGGTGTCCAAGTCGCATCTATGGCGCAATAAATTGCAGAAAAAATAAAAAATAAAAAAATAAAACCGACGGAATCCGTCGGTTTTTATTAAAATATATATTATTTATTTAAATATGGTGTGTGTATATATATATATATATATATATATATATATATAAAATAATAATTTAATTAAAAATTCAACGGACTCTGTTGATTTTTTTAATTAAATTATTATTTTGACATAAAATTCGACGGAGTTCATTACCGATGCGAAAAACCGACGAGGCAAAAATCAGACGGACCTATATTAAAAAAACCGATGGATCGCGCCGGTTTTTTTCCTTTTTTATAGTAGTGATATTCCAGTGCAAACAGAACCTTGAGTGATCCAATAAGCAGGACATGCTAGATAACTATACGGGGATGGAAGTACGTGGAAGTGTAGTAGAAGATAAAGACAAGTATGAGATTCTGAACAAGATAGGAGAACGCGCGAATGAGAGATTGCTTAAAGCAGTGAGGAGGGATGGCCTTCTTGATGTCACCAACTGTAAAAGGGGGCTTTGAAGATGGCACTCTTTGGAACGGATCTTTATTTTGTTTACTTTTAGTTGCTGGCACCAATTTTTGTTCTTTAATCCTCAAAATGGTTATAGCTTTATTTTTCTGTTTATACTTGACTATTGTAGATGGTCATTTTGTTAATTACTGAAATTAAATAAAGAAATATTTTTAGTGAAAAAAAATACATGAAAATTTTAAAGAGACCTTCTTTTAGCCTTACCTGAATTGGGCTCGTGTAGTACTTGTTTCATTTATTAGAGACTCTATGCACGGGCTGTATTGGGAGATCCAACGGTATACAATTGTTCAAGAGAAAAATATCTAACAACTGATGTGATGAGTTTGAAGAGATTAGAAAGGGAGTAGTTGAAAGTAGAACAAGACTTGATTTATTATCCAATTGTTGGAAATTTACTAATCTAAAATTAAGTTTATCTCATTATTTATGACTCGAATAATTGGGTCCCGTACGACGGAAATATCATTTCCACACACGTGCAATCTTAGTGCCAAGTATCGTAAATTTCGTTAATGAAAGAGATATTGGTACGTAAGTGAAATGTTTGAAATATAGAATGATGGATGGTTATTTGCTAAATGACAAGTGTTCCACGTTGGTAAACGGAGGAAGGATTGTGCGAGGTGTAAGATGGAATGGGTTGGAAAAGGGTCGCGGCGCCGGAGCACCGCGGCGCCCCCTAGCAGCGCCGCGGCGCGTGACTGGCAGTAGGTTCGTCGGCTTTCTGGTTGAATTAGCGCAGCGGCGCTAACGTGGCAGAGCCGCAGTGCTTCATGGGCAGTGACTGCTCGACGGAATTCCAAAAGTCTTGGCTGTTGAGGGGATTTCAATGGCATTGAATCTACACAATAATGGCCATTACTTGGACCATTATGTTGCTGCATTACTTGGGGGTTAAATATCATCCATTACATGGAAATTGATTGCCATTGTGGGCATTTGAAGATGCCATCTTGCACACCTATAAATTGAAGCCTTGACTCAATTCTATAGAACAAGAGATGAACATATATGAATATATGAATAGAAAAACAAGTTCACAACATCACAATAAGATCAGATTTTCCTGATAGCAATCCTTCTCTTAGTAATCTTTATTATTCGTGTTCTTCGCTGAGATCATTTGTGTAGGCTTTGCACACTTGATAGTTTGTTGTTTCATCTTGGGAGACTATTGTCCACACTTTCGTAAAGTCTATATACGGGGCAATTTTGTCTTAAAGACAAAGAGTCATCTCTCGACTCAGCTGGTGGTGTTGTGGTTTATATAATTGGTTGCTAAGTGTTTCAGGTGCTAACTTAACATACGAAGGACTCTAACCATTCATATTCTCAGCGGATCTACAAGCCACAAGTGTAGCAGTTCATGTTTTTGTATTTCCGAATACAAGTTCTATATTTGAAGTTTCATTCAAGATCAATATATTGACAACTTGTTGGTGTCCTAATTGTTGTTTATCCTTTCAATTACTGTAATAGTTATTTACTATTCATGTTGTTGCTTTACATATTCCAACAATTTTAAGACAAGATTGTATTAGTGATTCGAAAGATGTTGGTCGACAAGTGTGTGACCAAATCTGGCTGTGGTTTCCTTCTTGAAAATAGTTCTGTTGAGAGTTTTGCTAAAAGTTCAAACCACAATCGTGTTTTCAAGATTGGGCCTAGTTATGGTTCTCTCTTTGACGACAGTTACAAATCTGTTTCCGTCAAATGATGGATGTCTGAATCTGATGCTGAGCCTCAAGGTACTGCTGATAGTCATGCTAGTAAGGCTAAAGATCAAGGATGAGTTGGTGTCACCTCTCCCGATGGTGGTGGAAACAAGCGCCCACGAGAGGCTGAGGATGTCAGTTGGGACAAGAGGAGAAGGCTGAAGATGATGTTCTATCATATAGCAAAAGTCATATATCTGTCCCCAAACAAAGAATCTGAATTATGGTAAGGAGGATTTGGACACTCAGTCTAACTGAAGTGGGCCAGAATCCAAAAGGTCTAAGTTAATCCTTCCTTATCAAGAAAATGTTTAGTTAATGTCTGAATAAAATTGTGTAAAGCGAGGCTGGAAATATGAAAGTATTTTTCATTAAAACTTATATTCCTTACACTCTAAAATCAGATATTGAATCTCCTTCCTTCCCGGTTAAAGATTGGACTATTTGTAAATAAAACTTAAAAGATCCGTTCTTTTGGGTGTAATTATTAAAAGTGTGTAAAGTATGTTCGCACATACGAAGGAGAGAGATCCAATGACTGTGCGAAAACCGTTACCACTCTTAAGTAAGTGCCAGGGAATTCCCTAGGCACCAATCACAAGGGAAGAAGACTAAAAGATAATGGCTTATCTTAAGACGTTGAACCTGTCAAACTATCTGACAGAAGATCATTCATTTGATAGAATGATATTGGAAACTCAGTCGTACAAAGCCTACGGGCGACTGGAGTGGTCCAGAATTCAGTTGACAGAAAAGTAATGGAAACCTAGTGAGGTGGGCTTGAGTTTTCCAGGTCTTAAATGATTTGAAGGACAAAAGAAAGGCAGAAAAGTAATTAGACACCCAGTCTGCCAAAGCAACTGGAGTGGCCATAGTATCCAGATCACATATGATTCGGTTATGCCCTAACCACGGGCAAGAGGTTGTTCATGTGAAGCAACGCTACCTCTAAAGTAGAAGGGGTTGGAGAGGTTGTCCTCAATAGGACTTCAGGGAATGGGATCACTCTAAAAAGAGGTGATACATGTCTCAAACATGATTTAAGGGACGATGTTGGTCAAGCTGGTTTGAGACTAGTCCAACAGGTCTGTAATAACTAAGAATGGTACAGTATGTTTATAGCTAAATGAATGATATATTTGTAATTCGTGCATCTATGCCATCATAGATTAAGACACGTCAAATACAAAGTCATTCAAAAGCTAACGAAGTTGAGATTGTTGCCTTCTGTGGACATAAACTCTCAAAATGAATGCGAGGTAGGCGAAGAGGAAAAATCACATCTCCATTCCGTCAAAGGAATAGCGAAAGAAACACTGCTCCTCTAGAACTTAGTCACACCTACATAGGTGATTTGAAGTTTGTACAAAATAGAGGGGGGAGACAAGTACTTTGTAACCTTCATTGATGATGGTACAACGTATTGCATCCTCTGTTTGTAGAAAAGCAAAGATGAAGTTGTTAAAGCGGATAAGCGCTACAAAGCAGAAGTTGAAAATCAACTAAGCCTATGGATTGAGGAATTCGTAGTGATAGAGGGGGAGAATGTGAAACATCATTCATTAAACGACAGTTCATTACTCACCTCAATCTAACGATGTTAGCCAAGCGCAAAGTCGTACACCCAAATTATATGGGGCAAGGCGATCCTTACCGCTAATGCGATTCTCAACAGAAATACGCATAAGGATAAGGATAACCCTCCGTGTGAAACATGGAAATGATCTCACATACATATGTTGTGATGTGGGATGGCTTGGTAGAAGTTGGAATACCAAAACCAGGTCAAGTTGGACCTAAGACTGTAAATTGCATATTCATTGGATCTGTAAATAACAGTAGTGCTTATCGCCTCTTGGTGTCAAAGAATGCTGAATTATTTGAAGATAACTTTCCTTGAGAAGGAAAAAGAAGTAATTGCTCGAGGTTAACAAGAACCCGCGAGGGACTGACTGTTCGGAACTAGACATTCTGTATCTACAGGACTCGGAATTTGCTGACTATCTGAACTTAATATTCCATATCTATAGAACTCAGGGATTCTAGATGTTGAACCGAGACGGAGCAAAGAGGGGACAAAGACTTGTTCCAGGCCTTCTAGCTTGTATTATTGAGAACGAACCATGGACAATTAACAAATAATTGTCATCTCCAGAAGCGCTGCTTTGGAAATAAGCTACAAAGAGAGAAATAGATTCCATCATATAAAACCATACTTGTGTAATGGTTGATCTTTCTCCGGGAAAAGAACATTTGGGTTGTAAAAGTGGATACTCAAAATTAAGTACAAAGTAGATGGAGCTACTGATGAGTATAAGGCATCGGTTACTTGTACATGTGCTCCCCTGTGAATAGCTTAACATCCAGGGCCATTGCAGTCTTGCGTGACATAGATGTTGAAACAACCTTCCTAATCGGAGAGTTGGAAGGGGATGATCAGAGTTGGTTTGATGGACTATTGGGCTTCTTCCTGAACTTTCATTTTGGTCCTGAAAGTTTCAGATAAAATAAAAATAATGAATCTGACAACAGAAACATTGACTCTGATTTTAGAAAGCCAATAGTTGGGAATACCAACAGTCTAAAAGTGAAATTCATATTGAAACAAAAGTCTCGATATGAAAGATGTGGGTATCACAGATGACATCTTAGGAATTGGGATTTCTAAGAAATCTAACGGGCTGGTCTAACTCCAAACTCAGTTGTGAGATAGTTGACAGTCTTGTTAAAGCCACCAATGGATATGAATCATAGAACTGATTAGAATCATGGTGCACCCATAGACTAGGAGCAATATGTGCAGGTCACATGTAGTTCAATGTATTGTACACACTACAACCAACATGGTATCGGCCTACAAAGCAGATCAGTTGAACTAAGGTTCACTCGTCATTCTAGAAATGATCGATAGAAGTCGTTAAGTCAGATATGATAATATCTGAAATATTCACTTATCTTTGGATTATGATATTCTGGATGTCCAGCGGTTCTGGGGGAACACAGTGATGCAAACTGGACATCAGATGTGAAGAACACTAAAGCCACAAGTAAATGTGTATGATGGGTCTTGGAAAATCCACTAAGCAACTTGCACCGGCCGATTCATCGGAGTTTATCGCTTTAAACAAAGTATGAAGGAAGTTGAGTAACTTCACGACTCCTTAGAGGACGTCCCTTATTGGGAGAAACTCGTGTCTTCAGCAGTTATATACTATGCTAGCTGTTCGGCTTCAAGAAGGGCACGGATGACGGCGTGTGGACATATCTGTCGTAGACATGAGACCGTATGGCAATTCATCATCATGGGTGTCACTTCCTTGATCACTAATCAAATGGATATAACAGACCCTTTAACTAATTGACTACCCGAAGATCAAGAGATTTGCCTGTCTAGTGGAATGGGCTTAAAAACCCAACCAATACGGACCTTTGCGGTGGTAACCCAACCATACTGACTGGAGATCCCAAGAATTTAGTTCAATGGGAAAACTAAGCTAGAAAAGGTTCAGTTGAGCGCTTCGGTGGAAGTAATAGCACTTCGGATTATGATTTTTGTTTAAGGAACATGAATCCAAAGCCGTTCTCACAATAGACATTAAAGTGCTACTTGCATGGTAGGTAAATGTTAAGCTTCCAAACCTTTAACGGTCCTCAAACGGTTGAGGTTAAGGTTGGGAAAACTTTTAATGATTCCTAACACTTGTGAAGTGAGGTATAGCAGGATACCTTGTAGGAGATCACCTATTTAAGTGCAAGGACATGCCGCCCCAAATGAACGCACTAAAGAACCAAGTGTGTCCATGACCACAACGGATAGAACAAAAGAAGAAACAAATAAATGGGAGGTATTGTGTTGGTACCGTTGTATTGGCTTACATTTAACACTGACGGTGCAAGACCTCACGTTCACCGCACAGTAAGTAAGTCCGATGATATTCACGTTCACCGCACAGTATGAATATATGAACAGAAAAACAAGTTCACAACATCACAATAAGATCAGATTTTTCTGATAGCAATCCTTCTCTTAGTAATCTTCATTATTCGTGTTCTTCGCTGAGATCATTTGTGTAGGCTTTGCACACTTGATAGTTTGTTGTTTCATCATGGGAGACTATTGTCCACACTTCCGTAAAGCCTATATACGGGGGCAATTTTGTCTTAAAGACAAAGAGTCATCTCTCGACTCAACTGGTGGTGCTGTGGTTTATCTAATTGGTTGCTAAGTGTTTCAGGTACTAACTTAACATACGAAGGACTCTAACGATTCATATTCTCAGCGGATCTATAAGCCACAAGTGTAGCAGTTCATGTTCTTGTATTTCCGAATACAAGTTCTATATTTGAAGTTTCATTCAAGATCAATATATTGACAACTTGTTGTTGTCCTAATTGTTGTTTATCCTTTCAATCACTGTAATAGTTATTTACTATTCCTGTTGTTGCTTTACATATTTCAACAAAAATAACACAAAATACTTCTAAAATTAAAATATTTACCCGTCCATGCCTCCTTCTAAATTAATTTTGCTTCTATCCAGTCAGTCAAAAATGTTTACCCGAGTATCCTCTCGCCCAAAACCCTTCCTTCATGATACCATCTAAGTATTTCATATATCATGATTGTATCATGGAGTACTAAGAGTATCTCATTGAAGGATTAAAGCAGTCCTACATGATATCATCTTAGTATATGGTATATACTATGATGATATCATGGAAAACTGATGAGTATCTCATTGAATGACTGAAGCAGTCCTCCATGATACTATCTTAGTATATGTATATAAGATGATTATATCATAGTTTTTTTTTTGTCTAAGAAAAGTATTTTTTGAATAAATGAACATGATGCTTTATGATAGCCTGTAAGTATATTATATATATATCGTATGAATTTGATAGAGGCCTGATGAGTGTATTTGAAGAAATGAAAGAAGTCTTCTGATATACTATCATGGTCTATAAGAGACAGAGTGATACCATGTTGGTATCGTAATTTTGGAGGCATCTTGGTAAATAGTTTTAGGGGCATGAAAGTAAAAGGGTATGAGCGAGTAATTATTTTACTTGCAGGGGACATCTACGTTCTTTTCCCTAATTATATCGCGAGGCTGGCCAAACTAAACCTGCTAGCTAGTGCCGGAATAAACAATTCAGCCCATTTTGGATATGATGCTATTAAGTCCCATCTTGATCAGCCCGTGATCTCAAGGCTGGGTTGGGCGTTGGGCCAAGCTTAAAAAGAAATTTAATTATTAATTTAAGGAAAAAAGGATTAAAAACAAAGAATCTGTATCAAAAGTGTGTTTCAACTTAGTTAACAGACGTGACTTACAAAAACTGTAAAGCAAGGAAATAATGCACAAGAGATTATACATGAAAAACCATCAAGACTCGAATTGATGTAAGCACCAATTATACAACCAAACTTCACTTAACAGTGTCCAAGCCAAAGTGTCTGATTACCACCGTAATCCCAAGAACCTACCCCTTAGCCCTTTTATAACAATCCTAGACTGTTGCTACTCTTTCAAGCTAATCAAAGTTTGAAACACATAACAATTTGGATAATATTTTTACCATCAACAAATGCTTCTATGAAAGCTGATAAGAGACAATCTTAAACCTAACACATTAACCGAAGTTTACTTAAGGAAAATATGGTTCAGACCGAGAGCAGACTCTTAACCTTGGTCCAACTCTATTTCGTACTTTAGACTTCTTTTTTGAAATCAAAGAAATAGTACATTACTTGAAATGATTGTGAATGCGTGAGCTTTCAAGTCGTTGCTGGACTGTTTTATATATGTATCAACTAATTTGATCAATTAGATTCTAAGTTGAATCAGGGGAGGCTAACAAATTTAATGGCCTAAAGTCAAACTTTAATATTAAGACGTATTGTTTTGAAAATAAACTAATGTATGCCTCCCCACACACACACTCACGCCCATAAAAAAAGATTATATAACCAATCCATTTTTAAGAAGCTGAAATGCAAAGTTATTGATTATTTTTAATACTCTTCCTTTTCAATTAATATATAGCCAATTCATTTCATTTTTATTGGGATTTTGTAGGTAAGAAATGTATAAAAACAAAAACGAAGAATCTAATATGTGTCTATGAAGTAAAACTATAAAATCATCAAAATTTTAAATTTAAAAAACAATAAAGTTAAAATAATAAAATTTGATTCTTGAATTTAATAACTTTATACCAAAACAAAAACTCACTGCTTCAACTTACTTGATGCTTGAAAAAACGGAAATATTATGCAATTTGAAAATTTAATGCAGACAAAGTTATTGCTTATTTGGACGAAAGAAAAAAGTAAATGTATTGTACATATTTTCTTGTAAGAAGGAAAAAAACGTAAAACATTATTTTCTTGTAAGAAGGAAAAAAACGTAAAACATAAATTGACTTGAATAATTTTTTCCAATGCCAAATTAAAATGACCCCAAAAAAATTATATTCAGAATAACGTAAGGACCTAAAAAAGTTATTCCCATTACCTAATTTTCTTTCAATAGCAACATCAATCACAATTTCGAAAGTTTACTTTCGTTTTCTACAATTACTTTGTAGTCAATAGCCCCCCCCCCCCTCTCCCCCTTCCCCCCAAAAAAAAGTTTGGGGCATAAAGCAAAGGTCTTAGAAGCCTTCCATTTCCGCCACCCTCAACTTTATTCGTTACTATTTATTTTTTTGGTCAATTTCATTAATGATAAATCCCCAAACTGAAAAGTGTCAAGGCTAGATCATTTAAGAAAGTAAATATTTACAAGTCAACAAATTTAAATGAGGCCATAAGCTTGGTAGCTACATAGTGTCCCACACACGCGCACATACATACACACAAAAAGAACATAATAAATAGCCATTTTAAAAAGTTTAGATGCAAAGTTGTTAATTGTTTTTCAGTACTCTTCCTTTTCAATTAATATATAGCCAGTTCGTTTGATTTTACTTTAGACATTGTAGGTAAGAAAAATACATATATAAAAAAAGAAGCTAATATGTGTTTATGAAGTAAAAATATAAAATTAAATTAACAAAAAAAATTAGATTAAAAAGACACAACAAAAGTTAGAATCATCAAACATTAGTTTTGAATTTATTAACTTTATACCAAAAACTTGAAATAACAGAAAGATTATGCATTTTTAAATATTCAATGCACTACAAGCCTTTGACCAAATTATAACTTATTTGGACGAAGGAAAAAAGTACAAGTACTGAGCATATTTTCTTGTAAGAAGAAAAAACGTGAAACATAAATTAGATCATTTATTTCAATGTCAAATTAAAAGATTCAAAAAGTATTATATTCAGAAATAAAGTAAGGATCTAAAACAGTTATTCCTATTACCTTATTTTCTTTCAACAGTAACATCAATCACAAGTTTAAAGTTTACTTTCCTTATCTATAAATTTTTTGTTAGTTACATTATAGTATTCAATATTTTCTTGAAGTCTACATAAACGGGACCATACATAAAGATGTAATTGTTGGGAAATAGGAGCCTCCAAAACATTGGGGAATAAAGTCAAGGCCTTAGTAGCCTGCCAACCCTCAGCTTCATTTGTAATTTATTTGCTTTGGTCAATCTCATTAATGGCAAGTCCACAAACTGACAAGTGACAAGGCTAGATTATTTAAGAAAGTATAAATTTAGATCTCAACAAATTAAAAGAGGCCATAAGTGTGGCGGCTACATGGGGGAAAGTGCACAGATTGCCCGCCCATATTCATTCTCTTAGTAAAAAATAGGAGGTAGAGTCAATAAAGATCACTTGATTCTTGAATTTAATAACTTTATACCTAAGTATAAATTCACTGTTTCAATTTACTTGATACTTGAAATAAACGGAAAGATATTACAATTTGAAATATTCGATGCACTACAAGCCTTGGATTTGACAAAATTGTTGCTTATATGGACGAAGGAAAAAAAAGTAAAAGTAATGTGTACATATTTTCTTGTAAGAAGGAAAAAACGTGAAACATAAATTGGATCATTTATCGTTACCTAATTCTCTTTCAATAGAAACATCAAATCACAATTTCGAAAGTGTTACCTCAATCACAATTTCGAAAGCTTACTTTTCTTTTTATAATTTTTTTCTAGTGTCTACCTTAGGGCTGGCAATGGATCGAAGTTGGATCGGGTGGAGCTCAATCTGCCTCCACCCGCCAATCATTCATCCACCACCCGATCCATTCATCACCCTATTTTTTCTTTATCCACATCTCTTGATATTAGAAATCATGAGGGTAGAGTGATAATTATTCTTAGACATATTGAAAGAACAAAGAAGGAAGGAAAATTTAAGAGAGGTGTTTTTTAGAGCGGAAGACGAATTTTGGAAGAGAAACCCGAGCGGGGGGGGGGGGAGGTGGGATGTCTCGGCCGAAATCAAAGAGAAGACAAAAGTTGAGAGAAAAACTTTTGTTTAGACCTAGTCTCTTAATATCATGAAAGAAATAATCCCCTTGATTATTTTAATTAATTGAAAGGCTATATATACAAGTTACATATTTCCATAATAGGAGAATCTTATTCCTATTCTATTTCTAAAACCTTATTCTACCATAATTCTAACTATACAATTATGGTAAGTGTACAAGACTAATTAAAGTAACATTTACACTACAATATATCAACAATATACATTCCATATATACACCACTGCCTTCAAGAATCACTGCCCGTGATGGGCTTAGAATTAGACCCTCTTGGCCCTTCTTTGTTAGACCTTTGCCTTGCTTTGTTGGTCCACTGCTTTTGTATACCTGTGATATACACTAAATATACAGAAGTATATATCACAGGTATATTGCTCTTGTTTAACAAAAAATAAAACATATCAAAAACAAAACATTATTAAAGCAAACATTATCGTAGAAATAAATGTGATTAGTTTATAGGGTTAACATCAATGACTTCACTTGTACAACTTAATTTAGTCGAGAGAGAGGCAGAGAGGGTAAATGATGAAACACTAGAATTTAGTTGTACATTAAAAAAAATTAATTTATAAACGGGTGGATGGATGGGTCGGGTGGTGGGTTGGATGTATGTCCACCCGAATCCGACCCGATCCATCACCTGATCCATCCGTCACCCGATTAAAATTCGTGTTTTGTCGAATTTTCGTCCATATAATCGGGTCGGGAGGATCGGATATCCATCGGGTTAGGGTGAAATCGTCAGCCCTAGTCTACCTTACAATACATAAACGGGTAACCATACATAAAGTCAAGGGCTTAGTAGCCTCCCCTTCCAGCCAACCCGCAATTTTATTAGTAATTTGTTTGATTTGGCCAATTTCATTAATGGAAGATCCACAGGCTGATAAGTGACAAGGATTGATTATTTAAGAAAGTACATGTTTAAATCTCAAAAATTAAAAGAGCCAACTTTATACTGTTGGAATACTATCATGGTGTTTGATGACAGGTGATCTATGGCTTTCGTTCATGGTTATTTCTCGAACAAAAGAAGATGAAGAAGGCTAGGGTTTCGGACAATGCATACAATGAACCTACGATGAAAACGAAGAAGTGAGTATATCTTCAAAGGGTTTCGGTTACGTGCCTAACAGATTGGGCCTCAAAATGTTGAAGTATAAAATGAAGAAGTGTTGAGCCCAACAACAAAGAAATGGCCCAACTCAGTGTAGTAGATGTAAATACATGGTATTCTTTTTATTCTTTGTGTATCTGTCAAGTTTGTTACATAGACTAGAAATAGGAAATAGACAAGTGGCAATGCAGTTATAGGATAGATACTCTACTAGTATAAATATACACATAGTTTGTACATATTTTGCATTCAGAAAAACAAAGAAATTTTCTATACAAGTCTCCTTTATTTAATTTGTCATGGTATTAGAGTAGGTCTCAATAAATATAACTTTTATTCAGCACAAACTTTCAAATTTATTGCCGATTTATATAGTTTTTCGTTATACATTCTGTCCTTCCGGATTTTAATCGATCCGAAGCAGAAACTCTAAACATCGATAACTTTCAAACCGTATGTCGGTTTTAGCCCCGCTTGGATTCAATCTGACCGTGAAAGAGAGATGTACAACCTTGTAAAATTTTGTCCAATTCTAACAAGGATAACTCAGCAAAACAGTCCTTAATCACATGATCCAAACTAGTTACAAGATAATATTATATCAATAATTCATCTCAAGTTATATTACCTCCTTGTTCTTTTTCTTTTCATGATCTTTCTTTCAGCATCCATATTATGTTCTAACATATATTGTAACTCAAAACAAAGGATTATACTAAGAAATTATGAGTGAGAGAATTCACCTTTGTTGCTTCGTAACCGCAAATGAAAATCTCAAACTTTGACTACACCTTTTCGGAACTCCTCAATTGCTAAAGGCAATTTTTGTTCTTTGTATTTTCTGGTTTCTTTTTATGTTATGGAAAAATATAGGATATGAGAATAAATAATGTGGATTGTGTGTGTAACTTGCAGGAAGGTGGAAGGAGAAGGGGTTGAGGGAGAACAAGGGATTTTTTTTGGGGGGGACGGGGGGGGGGGGGAGGGGATGTATAGTGAATGATTGCAATTATCACAAATGTATTTTCAGAAACCTGGGATGAATTCACTATTATATGTTTAAAAGAAGTTTTGGGAAGTTAAACTTAAACAGTTAAAAGATTGGAATATGGGAAGACCCTATGCTGCAATGGAAACGACACATATGCAACTGAAACTGTGAAAGGACATTTATGCAATTTAATGATCCACCATAATGTCAATTAAAATGTTGTAAGCGTAGGTCGTTTATGTTGAAAGAAAGCAAAATGCTGCTCGTGGGGTAATTCAGATAAACATTCAATTGACTTTTATTGCATTTCATTGCTACATTAAATTGGCCTTTATCAAAGCTTTTATTAATCAATTAGCCAAGAGCATAAATAAATTAAAAAAGTGCAAGAAAATGAGAAAAATGTCAAGAAAAGAAGAAAGTAGATAAATAGTCATAGAGAGTTGCCACAACACCTTGTCTATGCCTAGCTATAAATTCTTTGTTGAGTCCTCTTTGTAGTTACATATGTGATGTTCTGATTTGGGGGGGGGGGGGAGGGGGTATCAGGACTTTACAAACAGGCATATATGTATATACATAGATGCTGAACATGACCGTACGAGCTGACAAGGCTACCATAGATAACTGTCTACAAGCCTCTACTGGAGTACATGACATCATAAGGTCGGGACAGGGCCCCGCCATACACATATGCATATCAAAAATATCATACCAAGACTAGACTGCAACTCTGGAACGATTAGAGTGGTCCAATATAAGCTGAATAGACAACCCATTGGTGCGATCCGTCGCTCTGTCTACCTGAACCTGCGTGCATGAAATGCAGCCTCCCCCAACAAAATGGACGTCAGTACGAATAATGTACCGAGTAGGTAGGGCATGAAAATAACATGAGACAAGAGAGAATCAACATGTACTGAATGCCTTTGAGGGCCATAATATGCATAAGTATCATACATATTCGTATATAACGCATGGTCATACATATATATGCGTATATAACGCCATCAAACCTCTGTAGGTATCCCATCATATCATATCGGCCTCTGTGGGCATAATCATCATCATATACCAGTTGATCAGGTGGTGGTGCGTATATAACGCCATAACATTCTCGATACCCCATATACATATCACATAGCGTATATAATGTCTGTGAGGTCATGGTATATATATGTATATAATGCAGGAATGATACTAAGACACTCTGAGTCTATTGGAGTGACGTAAGGTTATTGCACCTCTGATTAACACTATGGAGCTAACATATAAACAAACATTTCATTATGAGTCAATAAGATAAGATATACATGAACCAATAAACTTCTTCAATAGAATGAATGACATATACATTTCTAGCTTTCAAGAGTAGAGTTACTTTGGACGAACATTCATTTACGTTCTTTTACGTATGGGTCATGACAAAAGAAGGAAACGTAGCCTTAACATACCTTTGTCAGTCTTCTTGACAATCTAACTAAATCATCTCGTCTAGCGCCTCAACCTATAATAACAGAAATATTCTCATTCAGCTAAGGAAACACTAGTATATTATGTATATCGTGTGGAAAATGTGTTCTATAATGAATCAGACAACATCTCCCCTATTTACTCTACTTCCCTCAAGTTCAAAATAACCGGAATCATACTAAATCCATGAAATTCCAGCCACCACACAACTTAGAAAATAACCAAATAGTCTATATAACAACATCTAAATATGATTTCCCACTATTAATCCTGTATTTCTCATCTCACAATTTAGCTATGATCGAGACGAACTTAACTATATCTAGAAGAGGAGAATTCTTACCTTATATGTCAAAAACTATGCCTTCTTTAGAGATTCCCGTCACCTCACTTCACTACGAAGAAATCTCTGATTCGCTTAAGATGGAATAAAAACGTTACTGCACATATACTTTGTCCTATGTATAAAAATTCAATGAGAAGGTTGCTCTAACTTGGCTCTAAATTTCATGAAAAAGAATAAAATATTCGCTGAATATATTGACTGAACATTACGTTTTGGCAGCATATAGTTCCATTCCATTAAATGTCAATAAATGAGATAATGCTCCCCTTTACACATGTCATCTCTAGACTTAATATGATGCCACCTCATTTATTACATAATTCCACCTCAATTGTCATATGTGTTAAGTCTGTTTAAGTACTATTTTAGAGTGCGTTTTAAGGAGTCTTGTGTTAGTCTTTAAGTTGTTTTGTACCGTGTTACACTTGTTTTTATTTTGTTTTCAAGATAAAGCGATACAGAATGGAAGTGAGGCGGATTTAGAGAGAATAAGCGGATATTGAGTATAATATGTCGGTTTAGTCAAAGAAATGGTTCAGAGAAGTCCTGGAAAGTTCGTGAGACAGTTGAACGTGTCTTAGATGAAAAAATGACAAATGAGCTGCGGCGCCTACAATAGAGTCGCGACACTGAGGTTCTAGAGAGATCACGTTTCTGGAAGCAGAAGAGTCGCGACGCTCTCTGAATTGCGCCGTGGCGCTTGAGGAAATCTGCAAATGAGCTGCGGCGCTTGTGTCCGTACAGATTACAAGAACTCATTTTTCACAAGGGCAAAAAGGTATTTTCAAAGGAAAAAATAAGGTTTGCTTTAAAGAGGAAAAGATGAGAGAAAAACGGGGACAAGAAATGAGAGAAAAAGGTTTTGGAACCTTGGAGATCAATTCCTCAAGTTCTTTTTCTTTGTCTTGAAGTATCTTTATGTTAATTTTCAGTTTATGTGTTAATTTTAGAATGACTATGAACTAATTCTTCTATTAGGGTTTTCAATTAAATCACTTGAACCTTTATCATGAACTAATGCAAAGTTATCTTGTCTTCTTCATATATTAAGATCTTTTCAATGTGTGGTTATTGAATGAGAATTGATTGGCCATTGATTTTCATTTATCTAAATGAGTTTAAATCAAAATTTGAAAAGTGAGATTTGAATATGCTATAGTTGAATTGACATAGCCTTAATCTTGAACGAGAGTATCACGATTTCTTTTGTAGCTTTTTGGTTGTTGATCTTAATGCTTCCTAATTGATGAAATTTATCATAGAAATATAGAAAATTCTCATTTAGGTTGAGTTTTATATGTCGTAACTTGAATATAGAACGTGTTTGTTAACCTGCTATCTTAATAAGAAGAAGAACTGTTAATCTTGCATTAGTAAATGGTAGAGTGGATAGTTGATGAGATTAGAATCCCTAATTGCTCTCATTCTCAAATTTAATTCGTGTGTTTTTGCTGCTAGTTTCTTTTTGCATTTTACCTTCGTTTATGCTTTCTTTATTTTTAACCTTTACAAATCAAGATTCGTTAGCCAAATAGAAATTAGAGATTACTTATTTGGTAATTGATAATTCAGTCTCTGCAGGACGATACTCGGTCTTACCGAAAATTATTACAAATTGCGATACGTATACTTGCGTAGCTCTAAAAATCCGCAACAAGTTTTTGGCGCCGTTACTGGGGATTGAAAAATTATCAATATCAAAGTAATTAATTTTATTTCTAATTTGGTTGTTCCAAGAACAAGTTTCTAACTTGATTTGCGTGCATCCTTTGATCTTCTTTCAGGTAGTTTTGTTATATGCGAAGAAGAAGAGGAGCAGACAACATTGTTCCTATTAATCTTGAGATTGAGAAAGCGTGCAAGTAGAATCGAAGAAACAAGAGAGCGGGTAGTTCAATTGTGGTTATGGAAAATCCTCAAAACAATGATGGGTTGAATAGAGGGGTGCCAGAAATGGTGCAGGAATAAGCTCAGAATCCCGCGGTGAGAAGCTTATGTGATTATAAACTTCCAACTGTAATACGAGTGCAGACCTGTATAAGACCACCAGCTGTGGAGGAAAACAACTTCGAGATTAAGCTGGCGATCCTGTAAATGGTCCAAGGCACAATTCAATTTGGTGGGTTACCCTCTGAAGATCCCCATATGCACTTGGCAAATTTCTTGGAGCTATGTGCGACATTCAAATACAATGGTGTGACTGATGATGCCATTAGATTGAGGCTCTTCCCATTTTCACTAAAGGACCGAGCCAAAAGCCGGTTGAACTCTCTTCAGGCAAACTCTATTACTACTTGGCAAGATTTGGCTCAGAAATTTCTTGCCAAGTTCTTTCCTCCATCAAAGGACGCTAAGCTAAGGGGAGAACTGAACATTTTTATCAGCTTGAGGGGGAATATTTGTATGATGCTTGGGAGAGGTTTAAGGAGTTGCAAAAGAGATGTCCCCACCATGGAATTGAATAGTGGATGTTGGTCCACAATTTCTAAAATGGGTTGTGTGGTACAACTCGTACCTTAATTGATGCAGCGACTGGAGGGACATTTATGAGTAAAAGTGTCAATGAGGCGTATGAATTGTTAGAATATATAACCACAAACAACCATCAATGGTCTGATGAGAGATCGACGAGTACTAGAAAAGTAACGGGGGTTCATGAACTAGATGTCATCACTGCTCTAACTACTCAAGTTGCTTCTTGGACAAAGCAATTGCAACAGAATATTGTGTCCGCCAATGTTGTTCATATGCAAGTGGGTTGTGAAATTTTCGGGGGTCCACATACTTTTGATCGGTGTACAACAATGGATCCAAATAATATTCCTATGGACCAAGCAAAGTTTCAAGCAGTTGGAAATTTTCAGAGGCCCTACAACAATCCATTCTCCAACACTTATAATCCTGGGTGGAGGAATCATCCTAATTTCTCATAGAGAAACAACCAAGGCCAACAGTCACAGTTTCAAGGGCAATATTAGCAGAACAGTCCACAACATCAAATGAATCAAGCTTCATCTTCTCAACAGTCTAGGCCACAAGTCCCACAAGAGAATCCTAATGAATTGCAAACAACTTTGTTGACTCTCACTAATACCCAAACTCAGTTCATGACAGAGGCAATATCCTATATTCGGAATTTGGAGACATAAGTGGGGGAGTTAGCAAGCATGTTGAATAACAGACCTCAAGGAAATCTGCCTAGCAATACTGTTGTGAACCCTAAGAAACAGTGTCAGGCCATCACTTTGAGAAGTAGTAAAGAAGTTGAGCAGTCTGCACCCTAACCACCTGTTGAAAATAATGTTGAAAAGAATGACGACTTGGGAGAGATAACTGGTTTAGAGAAATAGGGGGTTACTGAAGACCACCCTATTACAGAAAAGGCACCACCAGTGGTTATTGTTGATCCTCAAATCAGAATTCCATACCCTTAAAGACTTCGAAAAAATTCTCTTGATAAACAATTTTCCAAGTTTTTAGAGGTGTTCAAGAAGTTGCACATCAACATTCCCTTTACTGAGGCCCTAGAGTAAATGCCCAGTTATACGAAATTTATGAAGAAAATTCTCTATAAAAAGAGAAAGATGGGAGATTATGAAACTATGGCTTTAACTGAAGAGTGTAACACCATTTTACAAAAGAAGCTTCCCCAGAAGTTGAGAGATCCAGGGAGCTTCACTATTCCCTGTACTATCGGAAATTTTGAATGCAAGCATGTCTTGTGTGATTTGGGGGCAAGTATAAATTTGATGCCTTTGTCTGTGTTTCATAGACTTGGTGTGGGTGAAGCTAGGCCTAAAACAGTGACTTTACAGTTGGCAGACCGTTCGGTGAAGCATCCACAGGGTGTTATTGAAGATGTGTTAGTTAAAGTGGATAAATTCATTTTTCCTGCTGACTTTATTGTTCTTGATATGGAGGAGGATGCTGATATTCCTATAATTCTTAGGAAACCATTTTTAGCCACGGGGAATGCATTTATTGATGTTCAGAAGGGTGAGTTGAGACTCCGAGTTCAGGGCGAATAAGTGGTTTTCAATGTGTTCAAGTCGATATCTTATCCTAGAGCAAGTGATAATTGTTTTTCAATTGATGTGATTGAGGGGGTTGTTTCTGAGAAGGGCATGAGTACTGACGCTCTTGAGGTGGCGCTAACACAGTGTGAGGAAGATGACAGACTAGCGGACCATAGCTACTATTGTTTCTTGGATGGTTATTGTGGGTATCATCAGATTGCCATTGCACCAGAAGATCAAGAGAATACTACATTTACTTGTCCCTATAGTATGTTTCAGCGTCCGGCTAAATGACGTTAACGACAGCGCCATTGGGAGGCATCCCAACATTTTATTTATTTTGTTTTGTTTCATTTTAACCTTAAAAAAAAAAAGCCGCGACTTATTTGAAATCGTGAAAAAATTAGAGCTCCTGGGTGCCGCGACGCTTCCATCCGAGCCACAGCACCATGGAGACAAGAAGGATCTAAGAAAAAATTTGTTTGATGAGCAGCGACACATGGATCAATATTGTTCGAGCCGCAACACTATCTGGATGAAGCCGCGATGCTACTTCCGCCACCGCCACCATTTTGAGATTGCTTGTCGGGATTTTGGTAAGTCTTCCTTCCATTTCTTTCTTTTTCACATTAGGGACAATGTGTTAAATAAGTTTGGGGGAGGAGTCTGTGTCTTTGTGTTATTAGTGTCTTAGTTGGAAAAATAAATTTAGTGTCATATGCCAGTGAATCAAGTTGATAATGATAGCCGATGAAATTGAGTGAATGCGGTCTGATATAATTTGATGGAATTGACAGCTATGAAATCTGTGTGCTTAAGTTGGATACTTCTTGCGTTTGCTTGTGGTTAATAATAAAGATGAAAACTTGATCATGATTGTTGAATTTCTTATACTCAAACGTTCGATTTATGCATTGTTGAATGTTGGATTGAGGAAAGATGGTGAAAATTCTAGAACTTGCTGGCTTGCTACTTGAGACGAAATCCTAGATGATGCATGCTTAGGAAGATGGTTTAGGCAATTTTTTTGAAACGATTGAGCTTTTCAAGCCAACCTTGACTAATTTAATCCCTAGTTACCCTTTTTGAGCCTTAAGTTGATTCTTTATTGATTAATGCTTATTTTGAGCCTACCTGAAACCCTTTACTATTTTTTTTCATTCCCTTGAATTTTTACCATGAGCATATAAGTATATGATTGGGGATTGACTTTTTGTAATTGGTATTTTAGATTGGGTGCTATCAATAAATTCAAGGTCATAAATCCCAGTAGTTGCGAAGGGACGAAAGTGAAATACTTATTTCTTTGATTCACGTACAAGACTAGATAAGTGTTGGAGATTCTAGAGGTTGCCTTTCCACATGAGCCTAGTGCTGGAAGCTGCACAGAGTCTTTCGGGCAACCTTCCTACTCTGGTGGAGGAAATCCCTGTATTTGCTTTGGGAAAGACCTCACTCGCACGTAATATAGTAATATATAAGGCTCTTCTTGAAATAGGTGGGCGAATAACCAATCAAATATGTCTTTCTAGCTGGATCTCCCCCAATAGACTACTGAGTTGGGCATCCCTGACTCCATTCCTGACTAGAGAAGGGAATGCGGTGAATCACCAGTTTGGATCGAAGAATAGGCACCCACGAATTAGCAGCATATTTGCGCACTAGCGAGAAGATTCCCTTGGGATTGTTTTCCAGGAAATTTTACTTTTTTGCGCTTATACGTTTTTCTCTGTCTTTGATGTCAAGCCAGTTCCAGTGACCCATTGGATTGGATTTCTCCCTTGGGAGGAATCCATCTGGGGATAACTTGTTCCAAGTAAAGAGTAAAAGATTGAGAAAAAATGAAATGAAAAAAAAGGAAATAAACTACACTCTCCTTGTACATACACTGAAAAACAAGTTTAGGGGGGGGGGGGTGTAGTTCGAAATAAAAAAAAAAAAATGTAAGTGTGAATTTTCTCAATCTAGAAAATAAAAGAAAAATTGGGAATTGTTGTTGGTTTGTAATGTGGATATCGAGTTTGGTTGGTTGATTTCTATGCTTATGGTAATTTTGAGCCTAAATGACATTTCATCTACCCGTGCCTAAGCCTATCGTTATAACCTCTAAAAGTCCTATTGATTCTTGAGCATGTGTTGTCTTAATTAGTGGAGAGTAGCAAATTAGCAAGCCTATGGGATTATGGACTTGATGGACTGTTGCTGAGAATTTGGTTTGTATAAACTGAGTTGAGTACTTGTTTATTCAGTGATCATGGTTGGGTTGCCATATGTATTGATGATTTTAAGTGAATTTGAGGAATATCTGACTTGAAATTCTGGATTGCAAAATGATGGCTATAATGTTCTAAGGATTATATTGCATGGTATTCATGATTTTTGAGGCTTGGTCTATTGTTATTGACTTGATGCATTTTAGAGTTCATTTTTTTTGTAGAGTGTCTAGAGTTCTTTACTCGAGGGTGAGTAAAGATTAAGTTTGAGGATGTTTGCTAAGTCTGTTTAAGTACTGTTTTAGAGTGCGTTTTATGGAATCTTGTGTTAGTCTTTAAGTTGTTTTGTACCTTGTTATGTTTATTTTTGTTTTATTTTTCAGATAAAGTGATACAGAATGGAAATGAGGCGAATTTAAAGAGAATAAGTGGATATTGAGGATAAATATGTCGGTTTAGTCAAAGAAACGGTTCAGAGAAGTCCTGGGAAGTTCGTGAGGCAGTTGAACGTGTCTCGGATGAAAAAATGACAAATGAGCCGCGACACTGAGGTTCCAGAGAGATCACGTTTCTGGAAGCAGAAGAGCCGCGACGCTCTCTGGACTGCGCCGTGGCGCTTGAGGAAATCTGCAAATGAGCCACAACGCTTGTGTCCGTAAAGATTACGAGCACTCATTTTTCACAAGGGCAAAAAGATCTTTTCAAAGGGAAAAATAGGGTTTGCTTTAAAGAGGAAAAGAGGAGAGAAAAACGAGGACAAGAAAGGAGAGAAAGAGGTTTTGGAACCTTGGATGAGCCATTGGAGATCAATTCCTCAAGTTCTTTTTCTTTGTCTTGAAGTATCTTTATGTTAATTTTCAGTTTATGTGTTACTTTTAGAATGACTATAAACTAATTCTTCTATTAGGGTTTTCAATTAAATCACTTGAACCTCTATCATGAACTAATGCAAAGTTATCTTGTCTTCTTCATATATTAAGATCTTTTCCATGTGTGGTTATTGAATGAGAATTGATTGACCATTGATTTTCGTTTATCTAAATGAGTTTAAATCAAAATCTGAAAAGTGAGATTTGAATATGCTATAGTTGAATTAACATAGGCTTAATCTTGAATAAGAGTATCACGATTGCTTGTGTAGCTTTTTGGTTGTTGATCTTAATGATTCCTAATTGATGAAATTTATCATAGAAATATAGAAAATTCTCATTTAGGCTGAGTTTTATATGTCGTAACTCGAATATAGAACGTTTTTGTTAACCTACTATCTTAATAAGAAGAAGAACTGTTAATCTTCCATTAGTAAATGGTAGAGTGGATAGTTGATGAGATTGGAATCCCTAATTGCTCTCATTCTCGAATTTAATTCGTGTTTTTTTGCTGTTAGTTTCTTTTTGCATTTTACCTTCGTTTATGCTTTCTTTATTTTTAACCTTTATAAATCAAGATTCGTTAGCCAAATAGAAATTAAAGATTACTTATTTGATAATTGATAATTCAGTCTCTGTGGGACGATACTCGGTCTTACTGAAAATTATTATAAATTGCGATATGTATACTTGCGTAGCTCTAAAAATCCGCAACAATATGATACCACAACTACTTATGTTTCCATTTATTTGTATGTCCATTTGTCCATGCCACACACGGACTAGTCACTACTAATAGTTATCCACCATCGATCCATTAATTTATTAGTCTCCCATTAAAATTCAACAACTAGTCGATTTCCCACATGATCAATTCTTGTTCTCAATACACTAAAATACTAATCACTGTTAAGATACTTTATATACTCATTATCATAATCATGTGATATAGCACTAGTCCATAACATCTTTTGGGATATACAAAATATTATTATTAATCCCCGCGTAACTTCTTCAACATTGATATGAATCTTCCATAACTTCATGAATGACCTCAATCTCATTAAACTCATGTATGTTTACCCCGATGTATCCTAAAGCTAAAGTACGGGGTATTGCAGCTAATGAGGGACTTTATGACCATGGTGTGATCCATAGGGAGACTGGGATGCCAAAAAATTCTAATAGATTTAGATATTTTAATATATGGAGCCTGAATCCTGAGTTCAAGGAAAGGGTAAAGGCTAGCTGAGATGGGAGGATTGCTGGCACAAAAAATGTATCAGCTGATTGGGAAGTTCAACAGGATGAAGGATACACTAAAGAGAGGTTCCAGGAGGTAGAAATAAGTGTGCCAGACTGCTCTATAACAGAACCCTGGGATTTACAATTGCTAGCAGAGAAGGGGAAATTAATGAAGGAGTACAAGACTTGGACCTGGCTAGAACTAAATACTTGCAGCAGAATTGCAAAATTCACTGGTTGAACTATGAGGGTATGAACAATAAGTTTTTTCATAGTATATTAAAGGCAAGAAGAAATGCAAGCAGAATTTTCACAATTAGGGATTCAGAAGCATTTGTGGACTTCTATACTGACTTATTAGGTACTTCCAAACCTGATAGGACCTATGTATGCAGTTCCACTGTAAAGAAGGGACCTACTGTATCCAAAGAGCATAGAGAAATATTAAGCATGCAAGTTGAGGAACTTGAGGTGAAGCAGGCTTTATGGGGATATAGCAGGTGATAAGGCACCAGGCCCTGATGGGTTTGGGAGCCAGTTTTTTAAAGACAGCTGGGACATTGTAAAGAGGATTTGGTACCAGGGATTAAGGAGCTTTTCAACTCTGAGAAACTTCTCTGAACATGGAATAACACCATTATAACCCTTGTCCGTAAGAGTGATCATGCTATAGCTGTTGGTGATTACAGACCAATAGCATGATGTAATATAATATACAAAGTTTTCTCCAAGGTGCTCTATAATAGGCTAAAGGTGGCACTTCCTAGACTCATATCTGACAATCAAAGTGCATGTTTGGCAGGAAGAACAATAGTACAAAATGTTCTGATTTGCCAAGACTTTTTAAGGTTATACAACATTAAACAAAGTACCAAGAGTTGTCTTATTAAAATTGACCTGAAGAAATCATATAATACAATTGAGTGAGAATTTGTCGAAGAGATGCTTCATGCCTTGAAAGTTTTTTGCTAAATTCA
This sequence comes from Anisodus acutangulus, assembly GCA_029783415.1. Lineage (NCBI taxonomy): Eukaryota > Viridiplantae > Streptophyta > Magnoliopsida > Solanales > Solanaceae > Anisodus > Anisodus acutangulus. Next base: position 34,343,772 of record CM056504.1, read on the forward strand.
TAAAATGGGTAATGGCTTGCATAACCACCACTCAATACTCCATTACTATAAATGGAGGGGCATATGGCTGTATTAAAGGACAAAGAGAACTAAGGCAGGGGGATCCCATATCCCTACTACTCTTTGTAATTTGTATGGAATACTTCACCAGAATTATGAAAGTAATGGCATCTCAGGAGGGATTTTAATACCATACCAAGTCTAAGCTTACAACTAAATCACTCGTGCTTTGCATATGAGGTGTTATTATGTAACAAAGGAAAATTCCAAGATCTTCTTATGTTAAGAGGATTGAAAACCTTCTCAAATGCATTTGGATTAACTACCAATGCTCCGAAATGTAACATTTTCAGTGCTAATATGGAAGCATAAGCGATGGAGGATTTATGTGAGATGACAAGATATTTCAAAGAGGCCCTCCCATTCAGGTACCAGGGGGTTCCCATCTTCCTTAAAAAAATCTAAAATGGACTGTGAGGTGTTGATAAACAAGCTAACTGCAAGAGTCAGAAGACGGACCACTAGGCATCTCTCTTATGTAGGAAGAGCTTTGTTGGTCAACTCTGTGCTTCTGCACATACATAGCTACTGGGCCTCCATGTTCATCCTACCTAAACAGGTGCTGAAGGGAATAAATTCTACATATAGGAATTTTTTGTGGGATGGTAAAGATATCATTACTAAAACTCTTCTAATTTCGTAGGACCTGGTGTGTTGGACAAAGAGACAAGGGGGTTTGGGTATAACTGAATGCATTGCCTGGAATGGAGTAACCATTGGCAAGTATGTGTGGAATATAGCTGAAAACAAACAGTTTGTGGGTCAGATGGGTCAATCATGTGTATTTAAAGGAGACTGACTGGTGGCAATACATACACTCTCCTGATTGTTGTTGGTATTGGAAGAAAGTATGCAGAATAAGAGACATTTTCTCAGCAGGCTATGTGCAGCAAGGCTGGCAAGAAATAAATGGCAAATATACCATTGGCAGTGGCTATGAATGGAAGAGAGGTGAGTAGAGACAAAGCCATGGAGAAAATGGATATGGAGCAGTGGAAATCTTCCCACGCATAGTTTTATCTGTTGGTTAGATATGCATAGGAGGCTATTGACAAAGGATACACTCCATAAAATGGGAATCAGTCCTGATGAGGACTGCCTACTGTGTGGAGCTAGTCTAGAAAGTGTGGAGCACATGTTCTTTGAATGCATATTCTCAAGACAGTGCTTAGAGGAAATGCAGGGAAGTGGTACCAGCAGCACTGGCTAGCCTGATCTACCGAATTTGGAAGGCAAGAAACACAACCCTTTGGGAGCACAAGGTGCTGAGGCCTGTATGAGTTACAGAACAAGTAAAGCAGGAATGCAAATAAAGAGGAGAAATTTTTCTATGCAGGAAACAAAGTCAAACTGATAAAGAGTGGATTATGGGTACTAAGCTAAATTAGTTGATTAATTGTAGATATGCTTTTAAAGTGTAGATAGCTGAGCAGTAGTAGTAGAGAGGTGTTAGCTCTTGTTTTTTTTCTTCTTTTGCATTGTAAGTTGTTCACGTGGAGATTAATAAAAAAATTCTTCACCAAACAAAGGATCTTATTTGTGCAAATCACTATGTATTATATAGTCAAAATCTGAATTTTGATATTCCCACTATTAGATATACACTAGTTTGTTTGGTTCAATATCTTATTAAATAAGATATTAAATTACAAATTAAAAAACAATGTTTGATTGTGATAAATAGTATACCCGTGATATACTTACCATAAGTATATCACAGTTTGGTGCATTGAGTTTAGGACAATTATGTATATAATTAGAATTGTACACTTACCATAATTGTATAATTATTGTACAAGTAAAATAAGGTTTTGGAAGTAGAATAGGAATAAGATTTTCCTATTATGGAAATTATAAATTGTATATATACTCTTTCATTAATGAAAATAATCAAGGGATTATTTCTTTCATGGTATCAGAAGTCTAGGTTAAATTTTCCTCTCCCAAAAGCCTAAATTTCGTACACTATTCCGGAAACCCACCTCGGTTTCCGTGCCCACTTTCTTCCCAATCTCTTCATCACGCCGTTCGTTGCTATCATGGCTAAGAATACGTTTTACCCTGCCCTTACAGTTTCTAACATCAATAATTATATCCCTATTATTCTTGAAATAGAATACGTCCAATATGTGACGTGGGGCGTGGGCCGAACTGTTCAAAATTCACGCATGTTCGCATCAAGTCATCCATCACATAATCCCTGCGGCTCCCGAGGATACGGAGGTGCCTAAACGCGAGGATGATCCTAAGTTGTAGACGACTCTTGATGCCACCGTCCTTCAATGGATTTACTCCACTATCTCTACCGACCTGTTGTAGACGATTATTGAGCCGGACGCTGCGGCGATGGCTGCTTGGGATAGGCTGTGTGAGATATTCCAAGATAATTGAAATTGCAGAGCTGTTACACTTTAACAGGAATTTTTTCACATTCATATGGAAAATTTCCCAACCGTTTCATCGTATTGCAAAAGGTTGAAAGAATTGGAGGACTATAGTGGCGTTGGTACTGTCCTTCGTCAAAGTAATCCTCTCCCGAAGTTCTATCAAGCCCGTTCCATGCTTACTTTGGAAGAAGCCGGCTTGGCTAAAAAGGCAGCTACTAGTGCTAGTCTCGTGGTCATGATGACCTCCTCCTCTCAATATTAGAATTTTGGTGGCAATTCGTCCCCAAACCAGTCTCAAGGGGGTGGCCAAAATAGTCGGAAAAATAATGGCAAAAATCGTGAGGGCAAACGTGGCGGTTCCGGCAGTGGTAACGGTGGATGAAATAGTAGAGGTGGGCCCCATCCCGACCACCGACCCACTGGTCCTAGCCTTGGGCTCCTTGGCCGTGGATAGTGCCCCAACGACCCACATTCTTCCAGCGTTCCAGCCACTAGCCAGTGGGCTTGACAACAGCCCTATCGGCCCAATGCCAACTAGGCCAGTGGCTCCCGATACGTTACTGAACCGGGGCAACATACATGTATTCTTGGGCCACGACCTCCGCAGGCCCATCACGCAGTGGGCCCCACTCCTATCAACATTAAAGCAATGATGCACACACTTGGAATAAATCCCTCGGACACAAAATGGTACATGGACACCGGCGCCACTACTCATATGACGTATGACCCATGTACTATCTCGTCTTATTTCAATTTGAGCAACAATGGTGGTATAATTGTTGGTAATGGTAATTAAATTCCAATTCGTGTTTACGGTCATAAAACTTTGTCTCCACCCCTTATTTTGAAAAATATCCTTCATGACCCTAAATTGATTAAAAATTTGGTGTCTATCCGTAAATTCAACACTGATAATTCCATTTCTGTTGAATTTGATCCGTTTGGGTTTTCTGTGAAGGATTTCAAGACAGGGAGTCCTCTCATGAGGTGTGATAGTAGGAGAGATCTTTATCTTATCACACATAAGTTTCAGGTTCTCGAGTCAAGCCTTGCCATCAACTTTTGCAGCCCTTGCTCCTTCCTTATGGCATGCTCGTTTAGGTTATCCGGGGGCGTCTATTTTGTCTTCCTTAGATAAAAATAATTTTATTTCGTGTAAGGGTACGTGTAGTACTCCGAATTGTCAATCTTGTTCTTTAGGAAAAATTGTTAGATTGCCATTTGTAGACTCCAATTCTCATACTTTAATGCCATTTGATTTTATTCATAGCGATTTATGGACATCTCCTGTTATCAGTTCTTTGGGTCATCGTTATTATGTTCTATTTCTGGATGATTATTCTAATTTTTTATGGACTTTTCCAATAGCAAAAAAATCTCAAGTTTTTTCCACTTTCTTAAAATTTAGAGCATTCATTAGAACCCAATTCGAACGGGAGATTAAAAATATTCAATGTGATAATGGAAAAGAAGAATATGATAATGGGGTATTTAGGGAGTTTTGTGATAATAATGGGATCAATTTTCATTTTTTTTGCCTTATGTGTCTTCACAAAATGAGAAAGCCAAACGTAAAATTCGTACCATTAATAACATTGTCCGAACTTTATTGATTCATGCTTCTGTACCCCCCCTTTTTTGGCATCATGCTCTACAAATGGATACATATCTCCTTAACATTCTTCCTACCAAAGGTTTGTCTTATTCATTCCCCCTTCAAATATTATATAATAAGACTCATTCGTATTCACATCTTAGGGTCTTTGGGTGCTTGTATTATCCATTATTTTCGTCCACCAAAATTAACAAACTTCAGGCTCGGTCTACCCCTTGTGTGTTTTTGTGTTATCCGTCAAATCATCGTGGTTACAAATGTTTTGATTTATCATCTAATAAAATCATCATTAGTTGCTATGTAATTTTTTATGAGTCCCAATTTCCGTTTGCTAAGGTAAGTAATCCCGTGCCTAGTTCGTATAATTTTTTGGATGATAGTATATCCCCGTATATTATCCACCATTTTTTGGAAGTGTCTTACACCCCAAATCTCATGAGCCCATCGCCTACTGGCCCCACTGCTCTCCCTGTCTCGCCTAGTGGGCCTGCACACGGTCCAGCCCATCTCTCGAATCGGGCCAGAATCCATCCCATCGCCTCTGGGCCAATAAGCTTGCTTATTGGGCCAGCAGGCCATCGCCGCTTGCCACCTGGGCCCCGCCATCGCCAAGATGGCCTGGCCTGGCTACTTCCCAAATTCCACTCAATTCTCCCCCGAGTCATAGACCAGTTACTCGTAGTCAACAAGGTATTTTTAAACCAAAAAGACATTTTAATTTAAATTATAATGTTCTTAAATCTCCCCTTCCCCATAATCCCGTGTTTGATTTAAATGATCCGAATTGGAAAACTCCTACGATCGACAAATATAATGCTCTTATTGATAATAAGACGTGAGAGTTGGTTTCTCCTCCATCTGGTGTTAATATTATTCGGTCTATGTGGATTTTTGCTCATAAGGACAATTCTGATGGTTCTTTTGCGAGGTATAAGGCTCGTCTTGTAGGTGATGGTAAGACTCATCATGTTGGTGTGAATTGTGGTGATACGTTTAGTCCAATGGCCAAGTCGGCTACCATTCGCACTGTGCTCATCTTGGATCTTTCGAAAACATGTCTCATTCATTAGTTAGATGTGAAGAATGCTTTCTTACATGGTGATCTCTAGGAGACAGTATATATGCATCAGCCCTTGGGGTTTAGGGATCCCAAATATCCTCATCATGTCTGTTTATTGAATAAGTCCATGTATGGGCTTAAGCAGTCCCCACGGTCTTGGTATAAGAGGTTTGCAGACTATGTTTCGACTATTGGGTTCACTCACATCAGGTCTGATAATTCATTGTTCATATATCGTCGTGGTTCTTCCTTGTCTTATATACTGTTATATGTGGATGATATTATCTTGACTGCATCTTCTGATGCATTACGCTAGTCTATCATGATAATGCTCAGTTCTGAGTTTGCTATGAAAGACTTGGGGCCCTTGAGTTATTTTTTGGGGATTGTTGTCACACGTCATGCAGGTGGGTTATTCTTGTCCCAACGGAAGTATGCAGTTGAGATCATTGAGCGAGCTGGTATGTCATCATGTAAGTCGACTTCCACTCCTGTTGATACTAAACCCAAGCTAGGGGCTGCGGCTAGCTCCCTATATGAGGATCTGACCCGATATCGCAGTCTTATAGGGGACCTTCCGTATCTTACTTTCATGAGATCAAATATTACATATGTCGTATATCAGATGTGCTTGTTTATGCATGATCCCAGGGTTGAACATATGAATGCGCTCACACGCATTATTCGATACATCCAGGGGACACTTGACTATGACTTACATTTATATCCTTCGTCAACATCCACACTTGTCTCGTATACAGATGCTGATTGGGGTGGCTATCCAAATACCAGACGGTCTACGTCTGGCTATTGTATGTTTCTTGGTAATAACTTGGTCTCCTAGTCTGCAAAACGTCAGTCGACTTTGTCCCGCTCCAATGCAGAGACCAAGTATCGAGGGGTTGCTAATGTGGTCTCTGAATCATGTTCATTACGTAATCTCCCTTTAGAGCTTCATTGTCGTATTCAGAAAGCTACCTTGGTGTATTGTGATAATGTTAGTGTCATCTACCTTTCTGGTAATCCGGTTCAGCACCAACACACTAAACATATCGAAATGGACATTCACTTTGTTCGCGAAAAGGTAGCTCGTGGACAAGTACGCGTCTGCCATATCCCTTCCAGGTATCAAATTGCAGACATCTTTACAAAGGGTCTTCCCTCGGTCCTTTTTGAAGATTATAGGGACAGTCTTAGCGTACGAAGACCGTCCGCTATGACTGCGGGGGTGTGATAAATAGTATACCCGTGACACTAAATTATAATTTTATATAGAATTAGAATTGTACACTTACCTTAACTGTATAATTATTGTACAAGTAAAATAAGGTTTTTGAAGTAGAATAGAAATAAGATTTTTCCTATTATGAAAATTATAAATTGTATATATAATCTTTGATTAATAAAAATAATTAAGGGATTATTTTTTTCATATTGCTATTTTAGTCCCTGCATTATGTACATTGCAATTGGCATATTAATGTACACTGAATTAAATGTAGCATATAGTATGATATTTATTAATGTACATTGAATTTAATACAGAATTGATGATATAATCCCGTGGTATCTATCATTTGTTAGCTAGCTGGCTTTCAGCTACCCTGACACTAAATTATAGCACATGCAACTTAGTTTTTAAAAATTAAAGGTCCAAATATACCTGGTATGATTTAGAGCTAATATATCCTCCGTTAAAAAGTGTTCTATATATATTTTTCGTTATTAAAATGATTCAAATATATCCTTCTCGGCTAATGGGAATGAAAAAGTTAATTAAATATTTTTTCTGATTTTGTAAATTAAAATAAAAGTCACGTAAGGATAGTTGTCGATATCTTGAGCAATATCCTCCTCCCAATTTTATGACTGGGAATTTATGGATGTAGGCATCAGAAATCAGTAGTGGAATCAATATTTCACTGAATTCAAACTATAAGAAAATAAATATAAAAAATTCAATATTTAGCATATGAAATGAAAAAGGTGGGCAATGGTCAATGGACACCACTAAATTTTAAGATTTCGGTTGAAATCTAAAGTGCGCAGAGAACAAGGCATGAAGCCATCAAATACATAATTATTTTTGTGATAAAGGGTTAAAAACACATCTCAAATATTATTTTTTAATTTTCTATCTGAACTATCTGGTATGAGAGTTTCTTATCTAAACTATATAGTTAGCAAAATACACCTTAACTATTGCTTGTTCACTTTTCTCACCTCAACTATCAGGTAGGAATAGTGAACAAATAATAGTTGAGGTGTGTTTTACTAACTAGTTGGTGATAGTTGAGGTATGAAACTTTCACACACAATAGTTCAGATATGAAACTAAAAAACAAGTGATACTTAAGGTGTGTTTTTACCTCTTAACTATTTTTTTCTTGAAGATTAATTGATTTGGTAGTGTTAAGTTGGAATATAGTCAACTTAATATGTGCTTGAAAGTATATTGTCAGATGTTTTATATTAAAATAATAAAACTCGAAAATTTCAAAAAGCCGACAAAAATTGAAGCAATAAAAAATTGACTTATTTGGTTTGGTACGTTTGACTTCAACATTTGAAAAAACCAGCTTAATTGGTTTGATTATTTTTTAGGTGAACATCGACTCAAACCGAATCATAACGACCTCGAATCATAATCACCGCCGAACTAAATATAAGTGAGAATATATTAATAAAACATAGTTGAACGATAAAAAATTATGTGGAGTGTACATGAATATGTCATGTAATGCAATTGTTGATTTGATATGTAATTTAGTCACTATCATTTTGGGTCTCTTGTAGTATATCAATGTTGAATTTGCGTGAGTTGTCCCAACGTGTTCCTGTTATTAAAAATACGTTCCTTTCATTGTCCACTCTTCTAAAAGAACAAATTGATAAGAGTTTTATGCAACACTTCTTAATATGCTTGGCGGCTCCATGCATGCACTATTTTATTCCACATATATACGTGCTTTAAATTCCACTTTGATCAGTAATATTAGAACTAGCTTTATCCTCTTCTTGTTTGACTACTGGATTATTGTTGTTTTTTTTTCAAAGTCAATGCACAAGTGTAACTGATGTACTATTTCAGTGACTCTGATCACAGTGGATTTCATCTAGAATCCTCTACATGGACAGATCCTCTTCAAATGGGAAAAAGAAAACAAAGAGCAGAGTAAATTAAAGTTAAGAGCTCGTCGCACGGGGCGTTGAGTGGTTGGGAGGTGGATCATCTATGTGGGAGACTCGGGATTGAATCCAGCCTCCGTCTGCTCCTCAGCCAGGAGCTCGTCGCATGAGACATGTCTAGTGCGGTTTACATCTCCTGTGTGGTTTGCGAGCTATTGCACAGTGAGCAGATTATCATAGGGAGCTGACCACAGAGTGCTCACCCGAAGGGCAGAGGCTGTGGCAGAGGCTATGGGTTTTACTGAGGGTTCCAAACAACAACAATAACATACCCAATGAAATCCACAACGTGGGGTCTGGGGAGGGTAGAGTGCACGCAGACCTTATCTCTACCTTGGTAGGTAGAGCGGTTGTTTCCGAGAGACCCTCGGCTCAGGACATGCAAAGCAAAAAAAAAACAGTCAGACTTGGTCAAGAATTTATGAATTTAAAATTTTAAAAATTTAAAGCCGTATGCAAATGCTGATAGAAAACACGAATACGCCATAATAGCACATCCTGAAAAAGAGGGAAGTAGCAGTAACTAACGCAGATAAATGAGATAAACCAAGTACATTAAAGAACACATAGCAGAAGAAACACAACTACAGATGACTATAAAGAAATACTACGCCTATTCGTATGATATGCTAAGCGAGCCTACATTAATAATACTACAACTACCGGTTTGTAAGCGTAAGTAGGACTATGCTTGACTACCTTCTACCCCTCTACCCTAATCTGTGTCCTCCACAACCCTCTATCTAAAGTCATGTCCTCAGTAAGTTGCGCCTGCTCCATATCCCGTCTAATCACATCTCCCCAATATTTCTTCGGCCTACCTCTACCCCTCCTAAACCCGTCCATAGCTAACCTCTCACACCTCCGCACTGGGGCATTTGTGTCTCTCCTCTGCACATATCCAAACCATCTCAACCTCGCTTCCCGCATCTTATCCTCCACCGAGGCCACTCCCACTCTACCCCGAATATCATCATTTCTAATCATATCCCTCCTTGTATGCCTACACATCCATCTCAGCATCCTCATCCTCGCCACTCTCATCCTTTGGGTGTGCGACGTCTTGACTGACCAACACTCCGCTCCATACAACATAGTCGATCTAACCACCACCCTATAAAATTTGCCTTGCAAGTTTTGGTGACACCTTTTTATCGCACAAGACTCCAAATGCAAGCCTCCATTTCATCCACCATGCCTCAATACGATGTGTGACATCGTCATCAATCTCTCAATTCCCTTGGATAATAGACTCGAGGTACTTGAAGCTTCATTTCTTCGGAATGACCTAAGTCTCAAGCCTTACCTCCACGCCTGTCTCACGTTCGCTCCCGTTGCTGAACCTACACTCCAAGTATTCTGTCTTGGTCCTACTCAGCCTCAACCATTTAGACTCCAGAGTCTGTCTCCAAACCTCCAGCATAACGTTCACCCCGCTGCGAGTCTCATCAATCAGGACTATGTCATCTGCGAATAACATACACCATGGCACCTCCCATTGGATTTATCTCGTCAGTCTATCCATCACCAAGGCAAATGAATATGGGCTAAGAGCTGATCCCTGGTGCAGCCCCATTATCACAAGAAAGTGCTCCGAGTCTCCTCCCACTATCTGTACCCTAGTCTTAGCTCTATCATACATATCCTTGATCTCCCTAGTGTACGCCACAAGTACACATTTAGCCTTCAAACATCTCCAAAGAACCTCTTTGGGGACTTTATCATATGTCTTCTTGAGGTTGATGAAATAATATGTAAGTCTCCCTTCCTCTCCCTATACAGCTCCATCAATCTCCTAATAATATGAATGGCTTTTGTAGTCCCGGCATGAATCCAAACTGGTTTTCAGAAATAGAGACGCCTCTTCTCACCCTCATCTCCACGACCCTTTTCCAAACTTTTATGGTGTGGCTCAACAGCTTGATACCCCTATAGTTGTTGCAACTCTGGATATCACATTTGTTTTTGTACAAAGGAACCATTGTACTCCACCTCCATACTTCGAGCATTCTCGTCGTCTTAAAAATGACGTTCAACAATTTAGTTAGCCACTCCAGGCCTTCCCTACATGTGCTCTTCTAAAATTCAACTGGAATCTTATCAGGCCGGTCGCTCGTCCCCCGCGCATCCTGCGAACAACACCCTCAACCTCCTCAATCTTAATACTTCTACAATACCCAAAATTCCGGTACCTACCAAATTGCTCCAGATCTTCCAGCACAATATCTCTATCACTTTTATCGTTCAAGAGTTTATGGAAGTAAGACTGACATCTCTGCCTAATATGTGCGTCCTCCACCAGTACTTTGTCGTCCTTGTCCTTGATGCACCACACATGATCTAAGTCACGGGCCCTCCTTTCCCTCGCCTTGGCTAGTTTTTATAACTTCTTATCCCTGCCTTTTCCCTCTAATTTCACGTATAGGCGTTCAAAAGCCATCATTTTTGCCGTCGTGACTACTAGTTTTGCCTCATTCCTCGCCATCTTATATAGTTTCCTATTCATCCACTTCTCCGACTCATCCTTGCTTTCTACCAATTTCACATACGCCACTTTCTTCGCATCCACCTTCTTTTGAACTTTACCATTCCACCACCAGTCCCCTCAATGCCCACCACGGCTACCCCGCGAGACCCCTAACAGTTCTCTAGCCACCTCCCGGATGCAACTGACCATTTTATCCCACATACTGGTCGCATCCCCACTACTCCCCAAGCCCCCTTGGTCGTCAACCTCTCCCCCGTCTCCTTTGCACTAGCCATGGTCAAACTACCCAATTTGATTCTCAACCTGTCATCCACAACCCTTCTCTTCTTCTCTATCTTAATCTCCAAATTAATCACCAAAAACTTATGTCGGGTTTAAGACACTCCTTTAGAATAAAAATCAAGAATGACGATTATGAATGAAGAATGGAAATGTTATTTGACGTGGAATTTCAACTCACTCTTCCACTACAAATATCTAACCAAATTTGTCACTACCTAATTCCAAAGTCGTGAAGATACCTACCCACCCGGATAAAATTAAAGATGGAATTAATGAAGCAACATATATCCTTTGGAGGACAAATAAGAAAATATCTCATACCAATTTCCAGAGTTCATGATATAATCAATTTGACTGATTTAATTAATCACAAATATTAAGACTTCAATCCCATTTTTGAAAACATTACAAGCAATATCACCACTTTCACATCCCAGTTGTTTTTTTCCATCCGATGTCTGATACTTGTATTGGAGCTCGACTATATCTGGATTCGCGCCGCATATGGCCCCATACGGGGAAAAGCGCTTCCTATCAAAAAAAATTCATACCAAGACTCAAACCCCAGACCTCTCTTTCACAGCCCAGTTAGAATCCACTTAAACCATTAAAATCGAACATAGAATCCATAGTACATTACATTAAAGTCTAGAAAGACAACTATGAATGAAGAATGGAAATGTTATTGTTTTCTCAAGTTCTTGCACGAGTTTTGACCTGGAAATTTCAAATGGAAGCTAACACACAAATATATGGTAGAATAAAGATAGTGCCAAGTCATTCACATTCGGCAAATAGTAATATATGGAGATGAAAATTAAAGTTAGAGTGAAGGAACATATCCTTTGGAGAGGACTAATGAGAAAACATTTCACAACTTTAATTTGAAGTTCATATAATCACATTGAGGAGATAAGATTTTTTTAATTAATCACAACTATTAAGACTTAAATTCTCATTTTTGAAACATTAGTTCAAGGAATATCACCACTTCCACAGCCTAGATACATCGGTCTACTAAAACAATTAAAATCAAACTTAGAATCAATAGTATAGTACATTAAGCTCATTAAGTGAACGTACCTTTACTCTAATTCTCAAACATCATGTTAATTATTCCTTCAAGTCGTCTTCTTCTATTTTGAAGTTTGAACTATATAAAGTAAAGTTTTTACTACAAGATTGGGTAAATTAAATGGGGTTACAATTTATTCCCTTTATCTTATTAAAAGGAAAATTATTCACAGACTACTGAGTTTATATTGGGAATTATAGGCGCTAATTTGTGATTCTGATTGCCATTTTTATTCTTAGAAACTGATATTAATGTTTATCATCACAAATCTAAATATTATTGGGTGAACTAAAGTGAAAATTTTAAAATTCCATTGTCGGATTTTTTTAAAGCTTGAAAACTACAAATGAGATATGTGATTTATTGAGATTTTTGACAATTGATAATTAAGATTCATTAAGGATGTCATTTTGAAGTTGTGGTTACAATTTGAAGTTATTCGATGAAGATTTAACCCATTTCGGATGGAGTTTCGTGTTTGATATTCGCTGGATACGAAATTCATTATTTACATAATATTTTATAATAATATAAAAGTGTGTATAAACCTCTTATACACTATTACACATTTTTATAGAAGCTTGATATGTTATTTATAGAAAGTGTATAATATTGTGTACTGGGTGGATATACACTATTACGAAAAAAATTGACTATACGCGAATGTATACTAAAAATATGATTATATGAGTATAATATATTGTGTTGGGTTGTATATTTTTTTAAAAGTTCCTAACATTAATGCTAGAGTGAAGGAAGATATCCTTTGGAGTTTGCAGGACTCATAAAAAAAGAAAATTACTCCATAAAAATGGAAAAGCAAGGAAAATATAAAGAAAACATAAACTGGGTGGGGCCGGGGAGGTGCAGTGTGAGCTGAAAACATAAAATTTTGCTACACGGGCGAGGAGGTGCGATGTAAAGTCTTCACGGGTTAGAGCTGAACTCATACCACAACTACACCGCCCCATACCGTTGCCATATCATTAACTCTTTCCCACATTACTTTTGTCACACATTGAAAAAACACATTTGTATCTTATGTAATAGACCCTATATAAAAGGTTTTACTTGCTTTTCTTTTACTTTCACTTTTAGCTTTCAAGAATAGTATTATTCTATTATCTTGTTATTGCTTTGTAACAATTCATGTTATGAATAAAAGACTTTCATGAATTCTATCATGGTATCAAAGCCAAGAGCGCAAGTTAATATTTTTAGCCCGATTGTGGATCCAACTTCGCGGTGAGTTAGTTGGGGGTTCGCATGCAGCACGCCCCTGCTATAAGTTAATTTTTATTTTCTTTGGCTTGTTTTGGAAGCTCATGCCTGTTTTGGCTTGTTTGCTGCTCGTGCTCGTTCTGATCTTGACTTCCGCATCTGGGTTTCGTCTTCTTGTCTTTCGCATCTGATTGATGAGATATGTCCTTTATAATTATTGTTGCTTGTTATTTAGGATTGTTGCTTGTTATTTGAAATTTTTCTTTTTAAAATTCATAATGGTTGGAGGTGATGATTCTTTGCAAACTATTGGTGTTCAATTATATGGAAAAAATTATTCCTAATGGAGCTATGTCATGGTAATTTTTTTGAAGGGAAAGGGGTTTTGAGATTATATGTCTGGAAAAGCCAAATGCCCTAAAGTATCTCTGTTGAACAAATAATTGGTGTTCAATTGGCTAGGTTCAAAACTGCTAAAGAGATTTGAGATTATCTGTTAAGATTGTTTGTGCAGAATAATTTTGTTGTTAAATATCAGTTACAATCTGAAATTCATGCACTAGTACGTAATTAGGTCGCTGGGTCGGACAAACCGACCTGCATCTGAAGCCCGTCCCGAGCCCGCCCCGGTCCCGCCCTGACCCCGCCAAAAAAAAATAATTTACGGGGGCGGGACTCGAACTCGGGACGGGACGATGTATCGTCCCGCGAGACCCAAGCCCGCCCCAGGCCCGTGAGACCCGAGCCCGCCCCGACCCCGCCCCGACCCCAACCCCGACCCCGCCCTTTGCAAAAATGGTCGTTGCACCAACGGCCATAATCTAAAATGGCCGTTGGCCAACGACCATTTTAGCCCCCCCCAACCCCCTACCCCTTAATATTTATTTTTAACCCATAAGTTATTATATTTACACTTTAACCCAATTTTTCAACTATAAATAACTCATTTTCTCTTCATCTTTCTCACAAATCTTCCTACAATCTCTCTAATTTCTCAATATATCTCTCTACAAGTCTACATTGTTTGCTAAATATTCAATTTTATTTATTCATTTGGGAATTGGTAGTGAAGTTGGCAACTAGCTTGAGGATCTTTCATCGAGCAAAGTTTCAATTTTCAACCTCTCGATTACACGTCGACGTTACGTCGGCGTTTGGTACATTCGTTCCTTCATTAAATTATTATTGTCTGTTTATTTATTTTATATCACTTAATTTTATTGTTTTTAATTATTTATTTATTATCATAATTAAAATGGAAGGATTAAAAGGTATGTTTAAGGGTAAGGGTAAGGGTGCTTCTTCTAGTAGGGGCAACCAGGGCAAGGGTACTTCTTCTAGTCATCTTATTCCTACACAGGATGATTTTGTTGATACTCAACATTTTTCTACTATACCATTAGATTTAGACCAGGAGCTATTTTCTGGAACTCAAGAAGACTTTAATTTAGACGATGATCTAGATGATATACCCACTAATGTTGATGACAACACACCCATTAGTGCACCTTCAACTGAAATACCTCCTATTCCCCCTAGTATGAGACGAGGTCCAGCAAAACGACCATTAAAATCAGATGCATGGACATTTTTTGATAGGGACGTAGAGAATCAAGTAGCCATATGTAAAATTTGTAAAAATGTTTTAAAATTTAAAACTGAAAAAGGTCACGGTGGGGACGGGGGTTTAATTAGACACGTAGTAAGTGCTCATCCAATAGGTATGCCCAATACCAGGCTTCAAAACCGGTGCGCAACGCTTCTCCATCGGGACAAGTTTCACATACCGACATCGTCTCCACCAAGTACTGAGTCAAATTAACCCTATGACGGGGAATTGTAGGCTCTAAATACAATAAACATAGAGATAGGGAAGCAATATCAAAATTAGTTCTTTGTGGAGGGTTTGCCTTTTTCATTTCCTTCATCTCCGGTTTTATTCATTACATTAGAGATATATATAATTCTCGCTTTTAACGGTTTTCCTAGATCAATCCGTTAAGAGAGATGTATTTAAATTCGCGCATGAATATCAACAATATTTACGTTTTTCATTATATCATTTTAATGGCAAAGTATCCATCACGTCTGATATAGGTCGTAGTACTAACGGCCATGATTATTTAACTGTAACTTGTCATTGGATAGATTATAAATGGTCTATGCAAAAACGTATTTTAGCGTATAGATATATAGATGATAGGCACACTGGTACTTTTATTGCAGAAAATATTTATCAAGTGTGCGATTATTACGGAATTACCGATAAAATTATGACTATTACATTAGATACCGCTTCTAATAACAATTACGCAATTACAATTTTAAAAAATAGTTTAACTCTGTCTTTTCCAGACCATTTTCATATAAAATGTGCGTGCCATATATATAACTTAATTGTAAAGGATGGTCTATAACTTTTTGAAGACATTCTTAGTAAAATACAATTTGCTATAAACTTTATTTTTAAAAGTAATAAAGTACAACGTAGAAAAGAATATAAAAAAAATTGTCATGATTGTGGACTACCTTTTAGAAAAATTTCACAAGAAGTATCCACTAGGTGAAATTCTTTATACGAGCAACTACTTGTTGCTTATGACTATAAATTACCTATAACTTTATTTTTTAACTCTCATAATAAAAAGCCAGCTGATATGATTTTAGATAGTGATTGGGAAAAAATTTCCGAACTTATTGTATTTTTAGAGAAATTTTTTCAAGCAACAAAAGAATTTTCCGGTATATATTATCCTACTATTTCAACTATGTTATTTTATATAACTCTAATATTTTTATTACTTAGTGAATATATGGAAAAACCAGCTTATAAGGCAGCTATTAAAAAAATGTTTCTCAAAATAAAAATATTTTATTCCTATTCCCTCTATTTATATTATTGGTTCAGATTAAATCCTACTATTAAAATAGACGGTACTAAATCACTAATTGAAACTATTTACGATTGTATAGAAGTACTACCACCTCCAAGTCCCAAAAATCTAAATCACCCACCACCTATTGAACAAACTAAAGAAGAAGTATTGTCTAGCGTAGAACACCAATGCAAAAATATATATAGATTTTATCAACAAGAAAATGCTAATAACTTACCAGCTTCCATATCATCTTCTTCATCTTCAATACAACCTCACAAAGACATGTCGCTTCTCGCGCTAGTATTGAAAGCCTCGTAAATAGAATGTGCGGTCGCATTCTCTACTACTAACCAAATTAGCGAAGTTGGATATTTTTATTTTGCAGGTTCTGCATCAGTATCAAGAAGTTATCAATCAAGATGGACATGAAGACTTGCTGAAATACTGGAGGGGGAATGAGAACACCTTTCCGACACTTTCATTGATGGCTCGAGATGTTTTGAACATTCAAGCGTCGTCAACTGCGTCTGAAAGCGCTTTTTCTGCAGGCAGATATCAAATAGGAGACCACAGACACTCATTAGCCGGAGACAGCTTGGAAATTGCAGTATTATTCAGAGATTGGATACGAGCGGAGCGGAAAAGGTGCGGTCAACCGGAGATCAACGAAGAAGATGATGAAAACTACAACGAAATCTTAACCAAAGGTAGTGGAAGCGACGTGGATCAATTTGACCAACAAATACCAATTTCAACAGAAGAACCATATGAAATCATCAAGCAATTAGAACAGGTTTTTTTGAGAATGTAATTTTTTTAATTGTAATTTTATTATGTAATTTGTAACTTTTGGACGACACCACAAAGTTGCAATTTAGATTTTAGACAATTGTATTTGTATTACAAAAAAATCATATGTCTATTAAATAATATAAGAGGCACAAAAACAGCCTTGGGATGTTTTTATTACACTATCTTATTTTGTTTATTGAGTTTTTTATATACATATGTTATTTAAAAAAAAAAAAATGAAAACCAGCCGTATCCCGCCCCGAGCCCGACCCCGACCCGAGCCCACCCCGACCCGAGCCCGACGGGATCGGGATCGGGACGGGACTTGCTCCAGTCCCGCCAAACCCGACCCCGCCCATTCTCCTTCCCGCCCCGACCCCGCCAGACCCGAGTCCGGCCCACTGGCCACCCTTAGTACAGAATGACTTGGGTAATCAAGATTATTTCTATGCAATGACCACTTTTGGGATCAGTTAGCTATGACGGAATCTACTAAATTGCAAGCATGCGATGCTTATATTAAATGCAGAGATGAAGACCGTCTTGTTCAGCTATTGATGGGTCTTCGGTCAGAATTTGAGAATTATCGTTCAGGC
Source organism: Anisodus acutangulus (assembly GCA_029783415.1). Classification (NCBI taxonomy): domain Eukaryota; kingdom Viridiplantae; phylum Streptophyta; class Magnoliopsida; order Solanales; family Solanaceae; genus Anisodus; species Anisodus acutangulus. The sequence goes on from CM056504.1 coordinate 34,361,419, forward strand.
TTGTTGCACCGCAAACCCTTACCATCTGTTGAAGATGTGGTAAATGAACTTATGCCTGAAGAAACATGTTTGAAGACTCTAAAACGGGTACATAAAGCTTCTACTTCCGTATTGGCAGCTCCTTAGTCTGCATCGGTCCTTGCAGCCCTTACACACCAGTATAGAACATCTATCATGGGTAATTGTAATTATTGCAAGAAACCAGGACACTAGAATAATCAATGTCCTGAGCAACGGAAGACGTCAGGTTCTAAGCCTCCACATTCGGAACAAGGAAAAAAGCCTTCTCAACAGAAGTCATATTCTGGGGGTCAATTCCAGAACTCGTATCCACCGACTCAGAATACTTTTGTGACCTCTCTTAATCACTTAGCTTCAGGAGCCTCTGTAAGTCACAGTACTGATTTTATAGCTGACCAATTTCAGAAGTTCCTCACCTTCCAACAGTTTCAAAAGAATTCTCAGTCTTATGCTCTTTCTGCTCCTTCTGGCTCATCACCATCTATTGGTTCAGATATCATTTCGTCTTCTTGGATCTTGGATCTTGGACTCTGGAGCTGGAAATCATATGTCTCCTGATTCTTCCGTCTTTGTATTTATGTTTTCTGACCCCCTCCCCCCCTCCACTTCTGTTGTGACTGCTGATGGCACACCTATGCCATTGACAGGCATTGGCACCATTCATACATCCACTATATCATTACCTGATGTTTATTGCCTTCCAAAATTACATATGAATCTTGCTTCTGCTGGTCAAATATACGACTCTAGATGTTTTATTGGACTTTCCCCTTATTCTTGTTATGTGCAGGATCTAAAATCCAAGAGAGTGATTGGCACATGGCATAAAAAGGGGAGAGGTCTCTATGTTTTGGATGCGCTGCATCTTCCTACTCATGCATCAGTTATGCCTGTTAATCTGTCTTCTTTTCATTTAACACCTTCCTCTTTGAAGTTTTATTTGTGGCAGTCTAGACTTGGTCATGTATCAGGCTCTCACCTGCGTTTTATGTGTAATACTGATGTTCTTGGTGATTTACAATCCGATGACATTTCTGATTGTAGTGGATGTAAATTTGGAAAATTTTCTGCTTTGCCTTTTAATCTTAGTACTACTACTTCTTCTGCACCATTTGATCTAGTTCATTCAGATGTTTTGGGGCCAACACATATCTCTACTAAGGGAGGCTCCAGATATTATGTTTCCTTTATTGATGATTATACTCATCATTATTGGGTTTATTTGTTGAAAAGACGTTCTGATTTTATTCATACTTATGCTGAGTTTCAAGCCTATGTGAAAACTCAACATTCTGTCATTATTAAATGTTTTCGGGTTGATTTAGGAGGTGAATATACTAGTGGGGATCTTTCTGGTATTTTCAAAGCTAATGGTACAATACATTAGTCTTCTTGTATTGATACACCACAACAAAATGGGATAGTCGAGAGAAAGCATAGGCATATTGTTGAGACCCCTAGATCCATGCTTTTGTCCGCTAGTGTACCTAGTGAAGTTTGGGGAGAAGTTGTCCTTACATCTCTTTATCTTATTAATAGGATCTCTACCTCTCATAATTCTAGGATTTCTCCGTATGCTAGACTATTTGGTCACACCCTACTATATTCCCATTTGAGAGTTTTTGATTCTACATGTTTTGTTCTACGTCCACATGCAGAGCGTACTAAGTTATCTTCTTGTGTCGCCATTTGTGTTTTTCTTGGTTATGGGGTTGGGCCAAAAGGTTATCGTTGTCATGATCCAGTTTCTGGAAAATTGTATGTGTCTTGTAATGTTTCCTTTATTGAGCATGTTCCTTTCTTTTCCATCCCACCTACCTCACATGGCATGACAAAATCTGACCTTATTAATATTGATCCCTTTGATGTTGATTGCCCATCTGATTCTACATCTATATCATCCGTTCCTTCTCAGTCTTCTGGCAGGTCCCGTGATATTGATACTTAGCCCCCTCCTACGCCTATTTCAGAACCTCTTGTGGTTATAGATCCATATCCACCTCACTATCCTAAACGCACTCTGCGATCTACTCATGTATCCGATTTTGATTATTCTTGCTATGCTCCAGCATTCACTTCCTTTCTAATTTCTATTAATTCTCTCTATGAGCCTACCTCCTACTCTAAGGCAGCTCGTGATCCTCTTTGGTAAGAGGTTATGAATGAGGAACTGGCTGCTTTGAACAAAACTGGTACTTGGGATTTGGTTTCTCTACCGATTGGTAAGAAAACTATTGGTTCTCGATGGGTGTACAAGATTAAGACCAAGTTTGATGGTTCTATTGAGCGATATAAATCTTGTTTAGTTGCAAAGGGTTTTGCTCAAGAATATGGTATGGATTATGAAAAGACTTTTGCACCTGTTGCAAAGATGACATCTGCCCGGATTCTTATTTCAGTGGCCTCTATTCGTCATTGGCATATTTCACAAGTGGATATTAAACATGCTTTTTTGAATAGGAATTTTCAAGAAGAAGTCTACATGGTCTCTCCACCTGGTGTTTCACATAGTCCAGGACAAGTGTGCAGGCTTAAGAAAGCTCTGTATGGTGTCAAACAAGCTCCAAGAGCTTGGTTCGATAAGTTCTCCATTGTAGTATCATCTCTTGGGTTTATTTTCAGCTTTCATGATTAGACGTTATTTGTTAAATCATCCCTTGCAGGTTGTATTTTGCTTTTGTTGTATGTTGATGACATGATCATTACATGTGATGATATTGATGATATTGCAAACCTAAAATCTACTTTGTCTCGCCGTTTTGAGATGAAAGATTTAGGTCATCTACGTTACTTTTTAGGCATTGAGGTAGCTTATTCTGAGAAGGGATATCTTCTCTCTCAGACTAAGTACACTGCAGATATTCTTAAACGGGCCTGTCTCACAGATACTCGTATAGTTGACTCTTCTCTTGATGTTAATGTTCGATATACACCTACTGACGGAGATCCTCTTCCTGATCCCACTTTATATCGTTCAGTTGTAGGGAGTCTGGTGTACCTCACCATTACTTTATATCAGTCAGTTTGTTTGCTCTCTTACATCTGTACATTGAGCTGCAGTTATGCGTATTCTTCGCTATCTTCGAGGAACGATTTATCAGAGTCTCTTATTTCCATCGACCTCATCCTTGGAGCTTCGTGCATTTTCTGATGCAGATTGGGCTGGTGACCTAACTGATCGGAAATCAACTACTGGTTATTGTGTATTTTTAGGAGATTCACTCATCTCATGGAAAAGTAAGAAACAAGATGTGGTTTCTCGCTCTTCAATTGAGGCAGAGTATCGTGCTATGACTTCTACTACGTGTGAGATTGTATGGTTACGTCGGTTATTGGTTGATATGGGTGTCTCTCTTTCCTCACCAACACCGATGTACTGTGATAATAAGAGTTCTATTCAGATTGCACGCAATATAGTCTTTCATGAACGTACCAAGCATATTGAGATTGATTGTCATATTATTCGACATCATCTTCAGCAAGGCACTCTATCCTTGCCATTTGTCTCATCTTCGATGCAACTTGCAGATTTCTTCACAAATCGCATACCTTAAAGCGTCACCGGTTCTTTCTTGGCAAACTCTCGATGCTTCTGTCTACACCATCGTGAGTTTGAGAAGGAATATTAGCATTAACTCTTTCCCACGTTGCTTTTGTCCACATTGGAAAAACACATTTGTATCTCATGTAATAGACCCTATATAAAAGGCTTTACTTGCTTTTCTTTTACTTGCTTTTCTTTTACTTGCACTTTTAGCTCTCAAGAATAAAATTATTTTATTATCTTGTTATTGCTTTGTAAGAATTTATGTTATGAATAAAAGACTTTCATGAATTCTATCACACCGCCCCCATACCGTTGCCATCCCTATTGTCTCCTAAGTGTTAATTAATGTCAAGAAAATATGGCTTTAATTTGGCTCGAAAGTATGCAAACACAACAATGTAAGGGAAGGAACTCAACTTGGCAAATAGAAACATTTGAAAGTTCATCAGCTTTTTAAATAATAAACATTAAAAATTAAATATCAGGTAAATAATAGATTTTGGACCTAACTCAACCCCAAAAGCTAGATCATGAGGGAGAATTAATTGCTCAAGTTCATATAAGAAGACCACTCATCCCTTAAACCATCGATGTGGTGCTCTTCAACATCCCACCTCAATGGGGGGGTCCAATGATATTCGGCCTAAAATGCATATATCTATTCATTGTTTGTCTCATATTTTAGTACATTTAATCGTCTTTTAAGTATTAGTTATGCTACTTTGTGCATGATATTATATTTTACTTTGTAGAAATAAAGCACCGTGAATATGAAGATATTTGAAGCAAAATTGAATTAAAAGTGGGAAGTTGCAAAATTTGATGAAGTGTTCGTTGGAGTTAAATACATGAACGAATAATGATGTGTGGTTGATTTATGCTGGGCTAATGATTGCCAAATCATTGTGATATGATTGAAATTAAATATGTGCAAAAGAAGTAAAGAAAGGAGATCAAAGGTAACAAGTCATATTTGCAAAAGAGGAAAACGTATTGCTTCAGCACTTCATCGCTTTGTTACGACGCGGAACAAGTTTCGGCCAAAATATTATTTTTCAACCTATTTTGGACTAGGTTATTTCGTTTGGGCTTTTTTCTGTGTCTATAAATAGTCCATAGAACATAGTTTTTACATAACTTCGGACAACTTGTGACCGCGAGTTTAGAACCTTTGACGTAGAGAGTGCTTGAAGCCATCGTGGAAGTCGGAGTTATTTGGTTTTACCTTTTCTTCTCCTTACTATTAATTTCTATGTTTCTTTGTATGAATTGTTATTTTTCCTGCATGTCTATGTGGAGCTAAACTTCGCGTTCTAGGATTGTGGTAAACTATGAATATTGACGTTTGACGGTTATTTCTATCTTAATACGAGTTATTGATTTTGATTGTTTCTTTAATTTTGTGCATAAGTGCTTGATTGTTTGGCCAACAATTAAGTTCTATCGACTAGCTAATATACATGCTAGGGAAAGATGTTATATTAGAGAAGGTTAAACAGAGCGTGATATGATTATCCCTACAGTTGGGCTAGAATTTGTGGCTATGATAGGAATATACCTAGGGGCCGCGTTCAATTAAATACTGTAAATGAATTGTGTTCTTAACAGGTCAATGTCATAGGAATATAGGCGGGGAACCGTTTTGAATAGGCGAGTAGTAGTTCAGAAGAATACTACGAGAGTTAATAATCCGGTTAATTAGCAATCATCGATAATTCGGATTAAGGAGAAATAGTTCAAAAACTCAGTAGGATTGGTGTACCAACCACAACCTTGGAACATTCATCTCATTGATAACATAAAAACCCGCTCTTTCTTGGTTGAAGTTCATTACTTGTTTTCTTTTATTTTTAGATAGTTTATAATTATAACCCTCGGAATTCATCTCTTTTTTAGATAATTAGAATTGATTTAATTTAGTTGACAGTTAATCACAAGTCCCTGTGGGTTCGATATCCGATTTGTGAAATCACTATATTACTTGTACGACCACCTACACTTGTGTGTGCGTTTGGGAACAACAAGTTTTTGTCGCCGTTATCGGGACTGAGAAATTAACTATTTATCTTAGATTAGACTTTTCTTTTGTATATTCATGTTTTTTATTTTATTTTTATTTCTATTATATATATATATATATATATATATATATATATATATATTGGTATTCTTCTTGACATGTCATCTTGGAACGAAAGTTTACCGGATGTTGGATATTCATATTCTAGTGATTCTTGTCTACTTTGTGAAGTACTCCACTTATGGGAAGATTGTTCATTAATTTGGATCGTACGGGATGAGTTGTGTAACTCTTCTAAATTCTATGATTATTTTTGTAAATGGTGTGGTGGTCAGTGAAAAAAGTGTCCTAAGTGTTGTTTTAATCTCTTAGTTGATTTCACAAAGTGGATATTGTGAGTGATACTTGTCTATTGGTTCGAACTCAACGTTTATAGGTATGTGAGGATTATCTTGATGAAATTACAAGTCACATGACATACTTCATGGAAGAAAGAACAAAGCTCGGACAAGAGATAGACCAATTTGACTCAGACATCCACGACCTGCAGGCTCAATTAAATAAAAACCTTGAGGCATCTAATGCCCAACAATCAATTATCGTAGATAGTAGTCAGGATTTGGAGCATAAAGAGGAATTTCAGCCATTCGATCAGAATATTATTGATGATGCCGAGGTTGAGGGAATATATATTAGTGAGAATGTAAAATTGATGTAGTCTTGGAATTGGCGCGCGTTAGCCCTCATTCCAAATATTTTTCTACATTGTATTTGGTTAGCGACATGAAAATCGATCCTTCCAAGCCTTTGGAGAAGTGTATAGACGAGGAACAAGACCCTTACATTTTAAATTTTATCACACCGAAAGACAAAACGGCATTCCTCACTTAAGGGTAAGAAGTGCAACATTACGATATCTATTGCTTGGTTCCTTTATTTTCACACTACCGCCCCAGGAGTATGATAGAAAATTTGATGCAAAATTGGGGGCACAATTTTTATCCTCAAATTGGAAGGAAAAGTGGTGAAGGTGATGACGTCGTGCTACAACATTAAATCAAGTGCTTATTGGGAGGAAATCCAATGTACATTCTATATCCAATAGTAAATTTCAAATATGAAGAATCAATATTGTAAGCATACTGCCCGATTAATTGTATGAATGCTAATGTTAAAACATCAAAATCAATAGCTCGAGAATATGGGTATATAAAACCAATAGAAGCATAGATAGAACTAGGAAAAATATATTCTATCTAACAGAATCAATGCTACTTCTTAAACGTTTCCAATATCCATAAAAATCATAGGAGATAGATGAATAAATCCTATTGCTAATTGTATTTTTTGCCCGGCCAATTCTATCTTATATCCGCGTAGTATAAGCCCTACAACATAACATAGTACCAGCATTTCCTAATAACATAGATGCACACTTGTCATTTTGCTTTCTTAAGGGTAAGGCATTCCTTATAATCATTTTGTTTTTTGGGTTCGCTCATTGGACAAAGTGATTTGTTTTTTTCCCCTAAAGGGTGTCTTTTATTTTATGTGCATTTAAAAAAAATGCACATAGAGATGAAAACACCTATATTTGATAGAAATTGGGTAGTGTTTCCCCCTACTTTTACTATCACTATTCCCCATTTATCTTCCGTCACTATTCTCTAACAGATTTAAGATATGCAGTAATCCTACCCTATGTATTTGAGGGAGAGGAATAGTGACGGAAAAGATAAATATGGAATAGTGATAGTAAAAGAAGGGGGAAACACTGAACACTTACTCAATTTATATCAAATATAGGTATTTTTATCTCTATGTGCATTTTTTCAAAACAAATAGGAAGAGCACTATGCAAGCTTATAATTAAGTAAATATATAAAAGCTATCACTACCTCAAGCAGTAAAACAAAGTGGTTATGGCTATGTTACTAACATAGAATACTATGAATGGTATTCATTGACAGGAGTGACCGCTTTCTAGTCGTAGTTGGTACCGCCCCTATTCACTTCAGCATGCAAGGAACATCTTCGGGAAGAATCAAAGTTCTCCTCTGCAAAGCTATCAATGCTTTATTCAAGATCTTTAGCAGTCGATCGTTCATAATAGCCGTAGGTTTTTATTTTATAGTGTTACGTTTAATTTTATTTTTGTTTTGCAGATTAGGGGAATTCTGAGTATCCGAAGTTAAAGCTGAGGAGCATGTTTGAGTTTAAGTGTGTGATCGTGCTGACCCTTGATGTTAAGGATCATGTTGCTCGCTAGGCCCTAGAGGGTCTCAGGGAGAATTTCTCACCCTTTTTTTTTAATTTTTTCTCTTATCCATGCATTGAGGACAACACATAGTTTCAAGTGTGGGGTGGGGGTACTTTCGATACTTTTGAGATCGAGGATAATTATGCCAAAGGATATTTTTTAGTTCTTAGCCTTATATATATATATATATATATATATATATATATATATATATATATATAACAGAAATAAATTCAAAAAAATTTTACTTTGTTCCTTCTTTTATTGTTTTAATAACTTATTTGTCCCTCATTAGTGGCATGAATCATTCACCCCTTGATTTTTCTTATGACTTCGGTTCTTTTTCAAGGAGGGATCTTTGAATCGGGTAATTTTTTATTTTATTTTTGGAGTAGTAAAATAGAGGGAAGAAAGCCTTTGTGACTTGCTTGATACTAGCATATTTAGGCCTGAGTTTGAGTAGTACTTTTCTGTGAGTGCTTGAGTAATGAAAAAGATAACATACTTTCTGACACCAAGGCTCAGTGTTGTGACTCTGTATATAGCTTATTCTTATTTTGTAGTTCGTTATGATCTTGTCTGTCTTAGAGTAGAATTGATCCATCTTGATTGATACTTGTGTCATGTGTGGTGAGGATTTCTTGCATATATTCCATATTTTGCATCTTAGTCTAAAACTTGCCCTGCATGTTATTGAAGCGAAATAAAAAGTGTTGCTCTGTTTAGAAGATGATAATAGCCTTTCTTTCATATGTCTTGTGAATTTTAGCCTTTTCAGATATTGTTACCACTAGTTAGCCCTTTGAGCCTGTAGCCTTTTGTTGTTAGCCGTATTTTTACTTTGATCCTTTTATTTGAATCCCTAGTTTTTGCCGCTTCCTTGAGCACTGTAGCTTAGAGGTGATATTAGTTTATAAATATGAATAAAAGGGATGGTCGAGTGTAAAAAAAGTGACCAATGATAGTTGCAAAGAGATGAAAAGACCCTCTAAGAAAGAATGTGACCCGAAAAAAAGAGAAAAAAATGCTTTGAAAAAAATTGAAACGTTCTTGATATGAGGGAAATACTTGTGAAATAACTGATGAAGGGAGGGCTGAAAATAAAGTTAAGAGGTGAAAATAATGTGTGATGAAGTCTCAAAGTGCAAAGTGCTTAGGGAAGTGTAAGTCACTATTATATAGTTTTTCTACCTGTCCCCTAGCCAACATTAAAATCCGTTGAAGTCTTATTTGATTCTATTCGAGCACGCTTAATTAGTAGAGATGTACATAATGGGCAAGCATATGGTTCTTTGTGCATACATGTGAATTCTTTTGTGAGTGAGAGGGTTGTTCTTTGATGCTATGTCCTTAAATTACATTCCAGTCTTTGATTTGAGTGTGCGAACTATTTCTTCTTGTGAGGTCACTTGTTTCATGATAGATAGGTGATGTTATTAGATTTCTTTGACAGAGTAGATGAGAGAGCTTAAATTTAATGAGTTAGAGTACGTCCCTAAGGTTTAGAGGTTAGAAGTTTGTTTGTATATCTTGCATGATAATCAGGAAATGTATATTTGATGAGTTGAGTTGCCATAGGTCCTAATTGTTATTGCTTACTCGAGGACGAGCAAGAGTTTAAGTGTGGGATGGTGGTGTTCGGCCTAAAATGCATATATTTGTTCATTGTTTGCCTCATATTTTAGTACACTTAATCGTCTTTTAAGTATTAATTATGTTACTTTGTGCTTAATATTACATTTTACTTTGCAGAGATAAAGCGGTGTGAATATGGAGATTTGGAGCAAAATTAAATTAAAAATGGGAAGTTGCAAATTTTGATGAAGTGTCCGTTGGAGTTAAATGCAAGAACGAATAATGATATGTGGTTGATTTATGCTGGGCTAATGATTGCCAAATCACTGTGATATGATTGAAATTAAATATGTGCAAAACAAGAAAAGAAAGGAGATCAAAGGTAACAAGTCATATTTGCAAAAGAGGAAAACGTACTGCTTCAGCATTTCATCGCGTTGCCAGTTACGATGCGGAACAGGTTTCGGCCAAAAACTTATTTCCCAACCTATTTTGGACTAGGTTATTTCGTCTCGGCTTTTTTCTATATCTATAAATATCCATAGAACATGATTTTTACATAATTTCAGACAATTTGTGACCGCGAGTTCAGAATCTCCGACCTAGACAGTGCTTGGAGTCGCTGTGGAGGCCGGAGTTATTTGATTTTACCTTTTCTTCTTCTTACTACTAGTTTCTATGTTTCTTTGTATGAATTGTTGTTTTTCCTCCATGTCTATGTGGAGCTAAACTTCGCGTTCTAGGGTTGTGGTAAACCATGAATATTGACATTTGACGATTATTTCTATCTTAATACGAGTTATTGATTTTGATTGTTTCTTTACTTTTTTGCATATTGCTTGATTATTTGGCCAACAGTTAGGTTCTATCGACTATCGAATGTACATACTTAGAAAAGATGTTGTTAGATTAGAGAAGGGTTAAAGAGAGCGTGATCTGATTATCCCTACAGTTGGGCTAGGATTTGGGGCTAGGATAAGAATATATCTAGGCGCCGAGTTCAATTAAATACCATAAACGAATTGCATTCTTAACATGTCAATTCTAGCTGTGTGTGTTTTCAAGCAATAAGACTGCTTGCTAAACGAACCACTGCTGTATAAGTAGACATTAGTCTTGCTGGTTCGGGCGGTAAGAATATAGGCGGCGAACTGTTTTGAACAGACGAGTAGTAGTTCGGGAGAATACTACGAGAGTTAATTATCTGGTTAATTAGCAATCATCGATAATTCAGATTAAGGAGAAATAGTTCGAGAATTCAATAGAATTGGTGAACCAGCCGCAACCCTGGAACATTCATCTCATTAATAACATAAAAAACCCGCTCTTTCTTGGTTGAAGTTCATTACTTGTTTTCTTTCATTTTTAGATAGTTTATAATTATGACTCTTGAAATTCATCTCTTGTTTAGATAATTAGAATTGATTTAATTTAGTTGACCGTTAATCACAAGTCTCTATGGGCTCGACATCCGATTTGTGAAGTCACTATATTACTTGTACGATTACATATACTTGCGTGTGCTTCGAGAGCAACATCGAACACTGGAAAACAATAATTGGGATGGGCCCTCTCTAATACTATGTAAAAAATGAATCTTGGGTCTATTACAACCGCAAAAGCTAGCTCATGAGAGGAGAATTGCCCAAATTCATATAAGGAGACCGCTCATCCCTTAAACCATCCATGGGGCACTCTTCAACAAAAAAGAGCCAAAGCCAGAGTTAATTTCCATGGAATTTTGTTGTTTTTCCAATATGTACAAGTCTAGCTAGCTTATAATTGCATAGAAATTTCAAAAGAAAACTACAACACACAAAAGTGTTTCAATTATTTTATGTTACTCTTTCAGTGACTCTAATCACACTAGTGGATGTCATTTAGTCATTAAGAATCCTTTACATATTGAATAGCTCCTCTTGAAAAGGAAAAATAGATAAAACAAAGACCAGAGTAAATTATACTCCGGTCAAGAAAGACAACTATGAATGAAGAGTTGGAAATGTAATTGTTTTCTCTAAGTCCTTGTACGAGTTTTGACGTGGAAATTTCAAATGAAATTTACAACACACAAATATATCCTCACTGAGAATTTTCATTTTGATGTTTACTCATTAATTAAGTAAACTTAATACTTTTTTCGTCCCAATTATGTGTCACACAATTTCGAGAGTCAACTAAATTTTTCTTTGACTGAATTTTTTTATATGTTCTTTAAATATTCTAAGTTGTTAATTATTATTATTTATAGTACCTTTTACGTAGTTTTCAAATATATAAATTTTATTTCAAAAATATTAAAGCTTCTATGTCCTAATTAATGATCAAAATTTAAAAGTTTGAATCTCGGAATTTCATCTGTATCACATAAATTGAGCCATCCGGAGAATATATTTACTCTAGTCGCCAAGCACCATGTTATCCATTCAAGTCGTCTTCTGCTTTGAATTATATAAACAGTAAGGTTTTTACAAGAAGATAGTGTAAATTAAATGGAGATAAAATTTATTTTATTAAGACAAATTATTCACAGACTACTGAGTCGTCTATATTGGGAATTATAGGTGCTAAGAATGATGGAATCAAATCGGAGAACAGGGAAAATAATTATCTTCATATGCTTCAGTTGGGTATGCAAATAAAAGTCTCACATTTGTAGTTCAAAAGAAAAAAAAATACATATAAAGTATTTCCTCTGTTCCAATTTATGTGACACTTTTCACTTCCCGAGATTTAAACTGCATGAACTTTGACCAGTATTTTTAGATGTATTTTTTCACCAAAATAATATGAGAAAAATTGCAACTTATAGTATTTTTTATATAGTTTTCATATAGATAAAACTTAATGTTAAAATATTGAGTTAATTTAATCCAATTTAGCTTCAAAGTTTAGTCAAGCTGATTCTCGAAAAATGAAAAGTACCACATAAATTGAGACGGAAGAAGTATATGAATACTTTTAAGGTAAAAAGTCTAAATATACCTTCAAACTATCATCGGGCCAACCAGCCCATTTGTGTTGTGGGGAATTTTTCGAAATGTAGTGCGTTTTCTACTTGAAATATAGCTTGGAGGACATCCAATTTCTATTAGGTTTAGGATTTTTCACAGTCAATATATGCATGGCATGTAAACATTTTCATTGAGAATTAATAAGATTTGACGATGGTCGTGAGTTTTTTTTTCCTTAAAAATTTCCCACGTAAAATTGTATTCTTTCTTTTCGTTATCAGTGCTCCAATTTTCGTTCTCTCATGACACACAAATCTACACCAAATTTCTCAAAAAACACTGAAAAGAGTTTCACGCATCTCTTAAACAATGGATTTGTCCATTGATCAAAGATATGTACAATGAATATAATTCTAAAACATATTAATGGCCGGCATGATTTTGTAGAAAATTTAATAAGATAAATAGAATAAAGATCGTACCAAATCATGCAGCAAGCACATTAATTGATACATCATGGCATTTAATGTAGACTCAATACATTGAAAACCCCTTCAAACACCAAATGGATAGTGACAGTAATATTTCCACCTTAAACCCGGAAAGAATTCTATTACTTCTTGAATTATTAAGATTCTAATATTTACATAATTGTATCACTATTCAATAATTGAAACAAAAGAGTGCATATGAAGGTGATAAAGAAAACTTTCATAAGGGTGTATAATTTGTACAGTATATTCTTTAAAATAATTTGTTACATTTTGTATAAGATGTATGTCTTCACAAAAAATAAAAATGAAAAATGGCGACTAAGAATCAATTCTCTACAATGTCAGGTGATTATGAGCAATAAAAACTGTATGATCATTACAAAGATTTAAACTATAAGTCCTTGTAAATATAATATACTAAGAACTGACAGTGTAACTAGTCCCTTTTATAAATGAGTTTTAAGTTATATAATGCTATCAAACAGGCATTTGGATACTCCTGTTTTCAGTTCCAATATAATAATTACCGATAAGACACATACAGTAATTTCAATATTATATTTTTATATCGAGTTTGATGTGGTGTAACAATACCAACTAATATAGATTGTGGTGACATGGTTGGAGTCCCTCCCATCTTAATCAGGAATTTTAGATTTGAGTTTGGAAATGAAAAAAATCCTAGAGCGCTTCCCAAAATTGAGCCTTAAAATGAGTGATTTAAATTTAATCGGGCTCTAATATAAGTACTGAACATTAGGTAGGAGAAAAAAGGTAACAATACCAACAGTCCAACACTAATTGTATAGGATAAAACATCTAATAATGATTATCCTTGATGGTAATGTTATATACTTATTAAATAAATATGTTTCCTTCCTTTTCATTGATTATTGTGTACAATATATAGTGTTTCATGATTAATTACACAACTATAAATTAGGTAACTAATATTTCTAATTACAATCGGAATATTAACTAACCAAATATAAAAGATATACAATGATACATAAATATTCTTGTAATATTCTATCACACCCCCGCAATTGAAGCGGAAGGTTCTCGTACGCTGAGTCTGGCTCGAAAATCATCAAAGAGTATGCGCGGAAGTCCTTTAGTAAATATGTCAGCGATCTGATACCGGGAAGGAATATGAAGAACACAAACTTGTCCACGAGCAACCTTTTCACATACAAAGTGAATATCCATTTTAATGTGTTTAGTGCGCTGATGTTGAACGAGATTTCCGAAAAGATATATCGCACTTACATTATCATAGTAAACCAATTTAGCTTTGCGAATTGGGCAGTGAAGTTCCAACAGAAGGTTATGATCCAACAAGACACAGAAACAACATTCGCTACTCCTCTGTACTCGTCTTCGGCACTAGATCGAGACATGGTAGGTTGTCTTTTAGAAGACCAAAAAAACAAGTTATCTCCGATGAAGAAACAATAACCTGACGTGGATCGACGAGTATCCGTACATCCACCCCAGTCAGCATCAGAATAAGAGGTGAGGCCAGAGAGTGAGGACTTGTACAGATGTAAGCTGAAGTGAAAAGTACCTTGGATATATTGCAAAATATGTTTGAGTGCATTTATGTGTACATCCGTCGGGCTGTGCATATGTAAGCATATTGCGGACTGGTCGAGGCTCATCCACCGCACTCAGTCCGCTGCTTTTCTTTTTCAACTGAGGTATTACCTCATGTTGCTCCTTCATCATGAGAAAGATCCGAGCCAAATTGATTTATTCCTTTGCGTCGTCCAGTGTTTTTTTGACGTGACCTGTTGGACCCTTGGGGTGAAATAATGGGGTTGGGATTCAACAGATCAAAAGGCGGAACACCGTTGTTGTTCTTGATGTTTTTAGCACCATTGTCCCCATTGTTGTTGTCATCATGGTTGCTAACCTCAACTTGAATGTCACTAGCCATTTTGCAGCACTTAGTTTTAACCTAAAATCACAAAATCTCAAAAGAAACAAATGAAATTTGAGTTTGAACAAATCACCATTATTATCCTCAGCTCCAAGGAGGGCACCAAACTATTTACTTCAAAAAAGTACAATTGAATTTGTAAGAGGTTTTAAGGATACATGGATTGATTCGTAAGCAAACGTAATAAACAATTAAAGATATATAAGCAAATGTAAATAATAAGCAACAGAAATAGCCTGAATAGATAGAATCTTGATTGAGACTTGTCCCTGAGATTGATCCGGTCCTTAGCTGGATTGCTTTGAACCAAGGCCAATATTGAGAGCTTGAGTATCTTATGTTTACATTGAAATCGTGCAAGTGAATGTAATGAGAATCAGATGCCCTTCCAATATGAAGGTTGGGCTCTTTTTATAGTTAACAATACAAGATATTGACGTTAAAGAAACAATCTCTAATTTAATGCAATTAAATGAAAATAACGCCCATTTAATGAGAAAGGAGTAACTACCGGCGTCATGCCCGAAATGGTTACGTGCTAAGTCTCTTCGACCTTCTTCTGGTGTCACCTGGTTCGAACACTATCCGGTCCTGCTCGAACACCCGGACTTATACTGACGCCTCACCCTGAGTCAACTCACATCGGGTGCACATTATCATTACTCCCTTCGACCTCACAATTAAACCACACCACGTGTTGTGGTGGTTTCCACCGTATACACCCTTACTCCCTTTCTATTCTCTTCAAACTCATCACCTCAGTTGTTAGATATTGTACTTTCAACTTCTAAGTTGAGTGTTTATGTTTAATTTTTTCTTTAAATACGTAAGTACTAAATGAAACAAGTACTGCACGAAGTTATAATAATGATAGAAGTGGAATCAAAAGCTCATATGGACAAAACAAAAATAGTGCATGAAGCCTCCAAGCATGTGTCTCTTTTGTCCTGATCTAATAAATCTCTATTTCCGTTGATGAAAAAATAAAATTGGCCAAAAGATCAGTCAGAGTTGGATGGCTACTGGGTCCCAGATATAGGGCATTATATATACACAAACTATCTTCACAAAGTGAGAAACACTCTAAATCTCTTTTTTGTTCTATAAAGAAGAGAGAAAAACATCCAGCTTTAATTTCAGGCAAGGCTAAAAGGTCTTTTGAATTTTGAGGTATATTTCTTTTCACTAAAAATCTATCTTTATTTAATTTCAGTAATCTGCAGTAACCATGTATAAACAGGAACTAAACTACTATACACTTAGTGCTTCAAGTTTTTTTTTCTCCAAATGTATATGAAGCATGCAGTCTGGCCATCTGGGGAATCAAACTCTAATACCACTTATTAGGATTAAGTGTTTATCGTTTTGCCAAAAGATATAACTCTTAACATTTTTCTTTTTTCTAAAGAAAAATTTATGCGTAATTTGCCATGGTTGAATATTTTTTTATAGTAACATTTTCATATTTACGCAATCTATCTTATATTATAACTACAATAGGTGAACTAAGATCAATTTCAAGCAAACTTACTCAATTGGTGCAGATTCAGTGTTGAAGAACAAAATGGGAGGCGGTGGTAATATGTCTGCTCCAACAACTAAACCTGAACAAAAGAAAAATCCTCTCCAAAAAGTGCCATCTTCAAAGCCCCCTTTTACACTTGGTGACATCAGGAAGGCCATCCCTCCTCACTGCTTTCAGCGATCTCTCATTCGCTCCTTCTCCTATCTTGTACAGGATCTCATATTGGTCTCCATCTTTTATTACATTGCCAACACTTACTTCCACGCCCTTCCATCCCCGTATAGTTATCTAGCATGGACTACTTACTGGATCGCTCAAGGTTGTGTTTGCACCGGAATATGGGTCATTGGCCATGAATGCGGCCACCATGGCTTTAGTGATTATCAATGGGTAGATGACACCGTTGGCCTTATCCTCCACTCTGCACTTTTAACACCATACTTTGCATGGAAACATAGTCATCGCCGTCACCACGCCAATACTGGTTCCCTTGAGAATGATGAAGTCTATATACCAAGGCTTGAATCAAAACTAAGATGGTACTACAAATACTTGAACAATCCGGTAGGACGAGTACTCGTACTTGCCTTCACCCTCACTTTTGCCTGGCCTTTGTACTTGATCTTCAATATCTCCGGCAAAAAGTATGATCGGTTTGCATGTCACTATGATCCTTATAGTCCGATATATACTGACCGCGAGAGGCTACAAATATACATTTCAGATGCAGGTATAATTGCAGCTACTTATGTGTTGTATCGTCTGACTTTGACACAAGGGCTAGCTTGGCTTGTATGCATCTATGGTGTTCCCCTCCTTATTGTGAACGGCTTTATAGTGCTAATCACTCTTTTACACCACACGCATTCTTCATTGCCACATTATGATTCATCCGAGTGGGATTATCTAAGAGGAGCTCTAGCTACGGTAGATAGAGACTACGGTGTGTTAAATAAGGTCTTCCACAATGTTACAGATACTCATGTGTTGCATCATATATTCTCATACATATCACATTACCATGCAATGGAGGCAACCAAAGCTATCAAGCCATTGTTAGGAGATTACTACCAAATTGACGATACCCCAATTTTAAAGGCAATGTGGAGGGATACAAAAGAGTGCATCTTTGTGGAGAAAGATAAAGACAAAGGTGTTTATTGGTACAAAAACAAGCTTTGAAAGTTGAATACAAAGAAGCATTCATGGAGGACTTCGCGCATAGTGGGAGTTTCGTACACCGAACTGCCATTTATTCATTGGGAATTGGTTAAATGTTAAACTTAAGTACTTGTAAGAATATTGAATTGTGTGTTTTCTTGTATTGTACTGTAATGTTTGTTTTAGTTGTCACTACTATATTGCTAAATCCATTGTTACGGAATAAAATAAATATCTACCTATGTAACAATCAATTTGGCGTGAATGAATGAGACTATTTGTATTATGAAAATCATTACTTTTTAATTGAAATTAACTATTAAAAACAGGCGAATTTTTGACGAATTTTTTTAGGGAGGCTGTTGGAAATTGACTCGACGTTGGAAATTTTCCAATGGACATTTCATCGGAAATCCCATAGTATGCTTCTTCACTTTCATATGGTTCAAGTCTGTATGCAAATCAATCTTTGCAACTGGTCTTTTTCAGCAGATTCTTCCCTATTTCAACAACTCCTAATTTGTTTATGTTAACCTTCATTGATATGTGAGGAATCTGTGTCACTCAAAGTGTTATCCTATCATGATCATCAAATAAAAAATAAAGTGTATTCGTCTGAGATTATGTGGTCCTATTTTTTTTTTAATTTACCAAAATGAACGACCTATTTCTAATTCGGAAATGACGAGTTTTATAGTCACACAAATGTTAATGAAGTATTTTAAAAATTAGAAGTTGCAAAAGTCTTATTATCACATCTGTTGAGAATATAATCAAATATTAAAAGTGTGTTATATCTAATAGTTTAAGCTTTTAGATCAGATAGTCACACACTTCAATATTTGATTATATTCTCAACAGATTCATTGGGTTCAAAAATTTCCTGGAGTTCTCATAAACGGTTCTTATGTTCAAACCTTTATAAGTTCTTCTATATTTCCTGGAGTTTTAAATCGTATAAATGGTTCATCTCCGCACCAAAATATGGCCTTATAACTTTTCAAACAATAGCTAAACTCAATTCGGGGGAGTGGCCACATTCCTTGCTCCCTGTGATAGTCCGACCCGACCCATATCTAGATGACTATAGTTCACAAAAACTGAGTTTGTATAAAAGTGATTCAATTTTTATAAATTGATTATTGAAATACTCTTCTTCACTTGTATAAAAAGTAGCAACAAGGCCAAGTGACCAAGCAAATCCTCCACGGGAACCCAGAGGATTATGGTCGATTTTTCATGATATCATTTGTTACAAATGAGACAAAAATACAATGCAAAATTGGGTCTTTGCAAATCTTATACCTTCTTACTCATGCCAGTGACCATATGGTTAATTTTCATATGTCTGTCGCACTTCCTTACTGTTAAACAGAGGTCATATACATGTGATATACACTGAATATACAGCAGTATATCACAGGTATACAAAGCAGTGGACTGGGCAGCAGTGGGAAACAGTGGGCCTCGGCAGTGGGCTCTCGGTCAGTCCAGCAGATTTGTTCCAGCATAATTGGGCCTAGGCAGTGGGCCTCTCGGCCAGTTCTGCAGATCCAAGTGACAATAGGATATTGTATATATGGTATATATATTTGTAGTATATTGTAATGTAAAGGTTACCTTAATTAGTGTTATACACTTACCATAATTGTATAGTTAGAATTATGGTAGAATAAAGATTTAGAAGTAGAATATGAATAAGATTTTCCTATTATGGAAATATGTAACTTGTATATATAGCCTTTCAATTAATGAAAATAATCAAGGGGATTATTTCTTTCATGGTATCAAGAGACTAGGTCTAAACAAAAGTTTTTCTCTCAACTTTTGTCCTCCCTTTGGCCGAGACACCCCCCCTCGGGTTTTCTCTTCCAAAATTTGTCTTCCGCTCTCAAAAACACCTCTCTTAAATTTCTCTTTCCTCTTTGTTCTTCCAATATGTCTAAGAACAATTATCACCCTGCCCTCACGATATCCAATATCAAGAGCAATATCCCTATTGTCCTTGAGATGGAAAACGTCCAATATGCGACGTGGGCGGAGTTGTTTAAAATTCACGCTATCTCTTATCAAGTTCTTCATCACATCATTCCTCCCGCTAGACCCCTTCCTGCGGAGGATCCTGAGTTATGGATTACACTTGATGCTACCGTTCTCCGGTGGATCTACGCCACTATTTTGGTGGACCTTCTACAGACGATTATTGAGCCGGATACCACGGCTATGGCTGCATGGAATAGATTGCGTGACATATTTCAAGACAACCAACACTCACGTGTCGTCACACTCGAGCAGGAATTCACTCTCGTTCGAATGGACGAATTTCCGAACGTTTCTGCATATTGCAAGAAACTAAAGGAGTTGGCAGATTAACTCCGTAATGTTGGCGCACCAATAACAAATAATCGTCTAGTTCTACAGTTGGTTGTCGGTCTTTCGGAGGCCTATAATGGTGTTGGAACTCTCTTTCGCCAAAGCAACCCTCTTCCCGACTTCTATCAGGCTCGCTCCATGCTTACGTTGGTAGAAGACGGTTTGGCTAAAAAAGCGGCTACCGGAGCAAGCCCAGACGTCATGGTGGCATCATCTCCTAGTTCTTCGGGTTTTGTGAATAATTCGGGCCAAAATCATAATAATGGTGGCGACAAGAATAATCGCAAAAATAATAAAAATCGCTGGGGCAAACGCGACAGTTCTGGTGGCAGTTCCGGTGGTCAACAAGCAGACTGTGGGTCCCATCCAGGGTACAGTGACCCACCACCCCCCTGGGCCCAGCAATGGGGCCCATGGCAGTGGAGCCCTTACCATCCAGCCAGAAGCTTCACGGCGCTGGGCTGGCCAACAGCCCAGGCCCAACACCCAGAAGTTGGCGCCCATCGCCAGCCCAAAGAATGACAACAACGGCGACTACGGCCCAAAGATCACCACGGACAGGAGTTCTTGGGCCCCGACCTTCGCAAGCCCATCATGCAGCAGGCCCCACTCAAACCGATATCGAGGCTGCAATGTACATACTAGGGTTATCTCAACCGGACCCAAATTGGTATATGGACACCAGTGCCACTACTCACATGACTTCCGAATCAGGTACTCTCTCATCTTATTCCAATTTGAGTACCCCTCGGGGGATAATTGTTGGTAATTGCAGTTTTATTCCAATTCTAGGGTATGGTCAGAAAACGTTGTCTCCCCCCAATCCACCACTCCTCTTGAAAAATATTTTACATGCTCCTAAATTGATTAAAAATGTAGTGTCTGTCCGAAAGTTCACAAATGACAATTCTATTTCTGTTGAATTTGATCCTTTCGGTTTCTTTGTGAAGGATTTCAAGACGGGGAGTCATCTCATGAGGTGTGATAGTAGGGGGGATCTGTATCCTATCATGCCCGATTTTAGTCCATCGAGTCCAGCCTTGCCGTCAGCTTTTGCAGCCATCTCTCCTTCCATGTGGCATGCTCGCCTGGGTCATCCAGTATCTTATATTTTATCAGTTTTAGATAAAAATAGTTTTATTTCTTGTAAGCGTACTAGTCGTACTCCAATTTGTCAGTCTTGTTCATTAGGAAAAATTGTTAAGTTACCATTTGTAGACTCAAATTCTCATACTTCTATGCCATTTGACATCATTCATAGCGACTTATGGACGTCTCCTGTTCTTAGTTCAGTGGATCATCGATATTATGTTCTCTTTTTAGATGATTATTCTAGATTTTTGTGGACGTTTCCAATTGCAAATAAATCACAAGTGTTTTCCGTCTTCATCAAATTTAGAGCGTTCATTCGTACTCAATTCGAAAGAGACATAAAAAATATTCAATGTGATAATGGGAAAGAGTATGACAATAGGGAGTTTCAGGATTTATGTGCTACTAATGGGATCAATTTTAGGTTTTCGTGTCCTCATACATCTCCACAAAATGGAAAGGCCGAACGCAAAATTCGTTTCATCAATAACATTGTCCGAACTCTCTTAATTCATGCCTTCATACCCCCATATTTTGGCATCATGCTCTACAAATGGCCACATATCTTCTTAACATAATTCCGTCTAAAGGTCTGACATATTCTTCCCCCCTAAAAATCCTATATAATAAGAACCCGTCTTATTCTCACCTTAGGATTTTTGGATGCTTGTGTTATCCGTTATTCCCATCCACCACAATTAACAAACTTCAGGCTCGGTCTACCCTGTGTGTATTTTTGGGTTATCCGTCGAATCATCGTGGTTATAAGTGTTTTGATTTATACTCCAAGAAAATCATAATAAATCGCCATGTCATTTTTTATGAAACCCAATTTCCTTTTACGAAAGTTCATACTCCCGAGCCTAAGTCGTATAATTTTTTGGATGATCAAATATCCCCGTATATTATTCAAAATTTTTCGGACATCTCCCGCACCTAAAATCCTCCAAATGCCCCATCGCCATTGGACCCACGATCTGCCAAGCCCAAAAATTCCGGTGGACTGAACAGTTCAAAGAATTAGGTCACCCACCACTCAAACCGCCTCCAGACGAGACTTCCAGTTACCGATTTGGGCCAGCAGGCAGTGCGTCCCGAGCCTAGAAAATTCCCAAAATTCCCTCACTTCCTCCTCGAGTCATAGACCGGTCACTCGTAGTCAGCGGGGCATATTTACACCCAAAATATATTTTAATTTACATTCTGATGTCTCTAAATCCCCCTTGCCCCGCAATCCTGTGTCCGCATTAAATGACCCTAATTGGAAAATTGCTATGACTGATGAATATAATGCTCTTATTGATAATAAGACGTGGGAGTTGGTGCTCCGTCCATATGATATTAATGTTATCAGGTCTATGTGGATTTTTGCTCATAAAGAGAATTCAGATGGGTCATTTGCTCGACATAAGGCGCGACTTGTTGATGATGGTAAGACTCAGCAGGTTGGAATTGATTGTGGTGAGACGTTTAGTCTGGTGGTCAAACCGGCTACCATTCGCACTGTGCTTAGCTTGGATCTTTCAAAGACTTGTCCAATTCATCAGTTGTATGTCAAGAATGCTTTTCTACATGGTGATCTCAAGGAAACAGTCTATATGCATCAGCCGTTGGGTTTCAGGGATCCCAACCGCCCTCATCATGTCTGTTTTTTGAAGAAGTCATTATATGGGCTTAAGCAGTCTCCACGGGCCTGGTATACACGATTTGCTGACTTTGTTTCGACTATGGGGTTCACTCACAGCAGGTCAGATAATTCCTTGTTCATCTACCACCGTGGTTCGTCATTGGCCTACATTTTATTGTATGTGGATGATATCATCTTGACTGCCTCTTCCGATGTCTTACGCCAGTCTATCATGACCATGCTCAGTTCTGAGTTTGCTATGAAAGACTTAGGACTTTTGAGTTATTTTTTGGGGATTGCCGTCAAGCGTCATTCAGGTGGCTTATTTTTGTCTCAATGAAAGTATGTTGCTGAGATCATAGAGAGGGCTGGGATGTCATCCTGTAAGTCCACTTCCACGCCAGTTGATGCAAACCCAAAGCTAAGTGCCGCAGCAGGTGCACCATATGAGGACCCGACCCGCTATCGCAGTCTGGCAGGGGCCCTCCAGTTTTTTACCTTTACTAGACCGGATATTATGTATGTGGTTCAGCAGGTGTGTTTATTCATGCATGATCCCAGGGTTGAGCACATGAATGCAATCAAACGCATCATTCGGTATATTAAGGGGACACTAGACTATGGGTTGCACTTGTATCCTTCATCTACATCCACACTTGTTTCTTACACGGATGCTGATTGGGGTGGTTGTCCCGATACCAGACGGTCTACTTCTGGCTACTGTATGTTCCTTGGCAACAACTTGGTCTCCTGGTCGGCAAAGCGTCAGGCAACGCTATCACGCTCAAGTGCAGAGGCAGAATATCGAGGGGTAGCGAATGTGGTCTCCGAATCATGTTGGCTACGTAATTTGCTTTTGTAGCTTCATTGTCCCATTCAGAAGGCAACCTTGGTATATTGCGATAACATTAGTACCATCTACCTTTCAGGTAACCCAGTTCAACACCAACGCACCAAGAATATCGAAATGGATATTCACTTTGTCCGTGAGAAGGTTGCAAAGGGTCACGTTCGCGTATGCCATATCCCGTCTCGTTATCAAATTGCAGACATCTTTACAAAGGGTCTACCAGCGGTTCTCTTTGAAGATTTTAGGGACAGTCTCAACGTTCGAAGACCGCCCGCTATGACTGCGGGGGTGTGTTAAACATAGGTCATATACATATGATATACACTGAATATACAGCAGTATATCACAGGTATACAAAGCAGTGGACTGGGTAGCAGTGGGCCTCGGTAGTGGGCTCTCGGCCAGTCCAGCAGATTTGTTCCAGCAGAATTGGGCCTAGGCAGTGGGCCTCTCGGCCAGTTCTGCAGATCCAAGTGACAATAGGATATTGTATATATGGTATATATATTTGTAGTATATTGTAATGTAAAGGTTACCTTAATTAGTGTTATACACTTACCATAATTGTATAGTTAGAATTATGGTAGAATAAGGATTTAGAAGTAGAATAGGAATAGGATTTTCCTATTATGGAAATATGTAACTTGTATATATAGCCTTTCAATTAATGAAAATAATCAATGGGATTATTTCTTTCACTTAGCAAAATAATTACCTTCACACTCAGGTATATCTCTCTCTCTTTTTGTTTCATTTTATGTGCAACGTTTCGAGTACCTTAAACCATTTGGAGTTTTATAGCTTGCTTAATTGACCTCGACTGAGCATCATGTTTAAGAAAGAGAGTTTGAAACTTGTAGCTGGCCTTAAATATGTCATACCATTGATGTAGATAAAATACATTTTTAATATTTGATTATATTCTCAACACGCCCCCTCACGTGCTGGCCTGATTTTTTTTCATGGTGCAAGCACGTGGAAATTCTTTTTGATAATGGGTGGCGGTGAGGTTCGATCCCAGGACCTTTGCCTGCTCTGATACCATATTGAAGTGTATGACCATCTGATCTAAAATATTAAGGTATTAGATAGAACACACTTTTAATATTTAACTATATTACTTCATCCGTCTCAATTTATGTGATATAGTTTGACTCGACACGGAGTTTAAGAAATAAAGGAAGACTTTTAAATCTTGTGATCTAAAATAAGTCAAAAATATTTGTGTGACATCTCGTTTAGCGTAAAAGGTAAAGGTTAAAGTTAAATTGTTGCAAAATAAGAAAACGTATCATTCTTTTTAGAACGGATTAAAAAGAAAAGTGTATCACATAAATTGGGAGGAGGGAGTATAGTTTGTAAGTGTTGCGTGTGATGAGAATATAAGATAGACATGGTAGGGTTGGTTCAAAACTAATACATAAATACAATTTTATTAAACCACACAATACAAAATATTTAACTAATTCCAGGTAAGTACACTTTTAAAACTTGTTTGTAAACCAGAACACACCCTTATATTGAGATCCTTCATCAGTCCCCAAATAGATGCACTCCTTGAAATTGTTGGAAATTTACTAATGTGGTATTAAATTTATCCCATTATTTTTTACTCGAACAATTGGGGCCCCACATGTCAAAAATGTCGTTTCCACACGTGCAATCTTAGTGTCAAGTATCGTAAATTTCGTTAATGAAAGAGATATTGGTACGTAAGTGAAATGTTTGAGACAGAATGATGGACGGTTATTGGCTAAATAACAAGTGTTCCACGTTGGTAAACGAGGGAAGGATTGTGCGAAGTGTAAGATGGTACGGGTCGGAAAAGGGTCGCGGAGCCGAGAAGGGCCGCGGCGCCTCCCGGACTGGGCCGCAGTGCCCCCTTATAGCACCACGACACCTGATTGGCAGTGAGCATCGTGAGTTTATGGCCTAATTAGCGTCGTGACGCTAATGTCGTAGAGCCGCGACGCTTCATTGGCAGTGACTGCTCGACGAAATCCCAAAGGTTTGGTTGTTGAGGTGGTTTCAATGGCATTGAATCCACCCAATAATGGTCATTACTTGGACCATTATGTTGTAGCATTACTTGGGGTTAAATGTCATCCATTACATGACAATTGAATGTCATTATGGGGCATTTGAAAGGCCATCTTGCACACCTATAAATTGAGGCCATTAGCTCAATTCTAAAGAGGAACAAGTGAACTTACTTACAAGTTAACAACACCACAAAGAGATCAGTTTTTCTGATAAACAATCCTTCTGTTAGCAATCTTCATTATTCGTGTTCTTCGCTGGGATCATTTGTGTAGGCTTTGCACATTTGATAGTTTGTTATTTCATCTTGGGAGACTATTGTCCACACTTCCGTAAAGCCTATACACGGGGATAATCTTATCTTAAAGACAGAGAGTCATCTCTCGACTCAGCCAGTGGTGTTGTTATTATCTAATTGGTTGCTAAGTGTTTCAAGTGTGAACTTAAATCTTAAAGGACTCTAACCGTTCGGATTCTCAGCGGATCTACAAGCCACAAGTGTAGCAGTTCATGTTCTTGTATTTTCGAATACAAGATCCATATTTGATATTCCAATTCAAGATCAAGATATTGACAACTTGTTGTTGTAATCTTTGTTGTTTATCATTTCCATCACTGTAATAGTTATTTACTATTCTCGTACGTACTTTACATATCCAATAATTTTAAGACAAGATTGTATTAGTGCTCGAAAGATGTTTGCCAGCAAATATGGTCCCAAATCTGGTTGTGGTTTTCTTCTTGAAAACAGTTCTGTTGACAGTTCTGTTAACAGTTCAAACACTGTCTCTATCAACAACCGTGCTTTCAAATATGGTCATAGTTTTGGTTCTCTCTTTGACGACAATTACAAATCTGTTTCCGTCAAAGGTAGGATCTCTGGATCTGATGCTGAACTTCAAGATACTGTTGATAGTCATGTTAGTACGGCTAAAGATCAAGGATGAATTGGTGTCACCGCCCCCGAGGGTGGTGGAAACAAGCGCCCACGAGAGGCTGAGGATGTCAACTGGGACAAGAGGAGAAGGCTGAAGATGATGTTCTATCATGTAGATAAAGGCCTATATTTGTTCCAGACAAAAGATCTGAATTATGGTAAGGAGGATAAGGACACTCAGTCTAACTGAAGTGGGCCAGAATCCAAAAGGTCTAAGTTAATTATCCTTACTTATCTATAATGTGTTTAGTTAATATCTGAATAAAAGTGTGTAAAGCATGGCTGGGAATATGAAAGTGTTTTCATTAGAAACTCATATTCCCTACACTCTAAAATCAGATATTGAATCTTCTTCCTTCCCGTATAAAGATTGGACTATTGTAAATAAAACTTAAAAGATCTGTTCTTTTGAGTGTAATTATTACAAGTGTGTAAAGTATGTTCGCATATACGAATGATAGAGATCCACTGACTAGGCAAAAATTGTTACCCCTCTTAAGCAAGCGCCAGGAATTGTCTGGGCACCAATCTCAAAGGAAGAAGACTAAAAGATAATGGCTTATCTTAAGAAGTTGAACCTATCACACTGTCTGACAGAAGATCCTTTATTTGATAGGATGATATTGGACACTCAGTCGTACAAAGCCTACGGACGACTGGAATGGGCCAGAGTTTCCAGGTCTTAAATGATCTGAAAGCCAAAAGAAACGCAGAAAAGTAATGGACACCTAGTGAGGTGGGCCAGAGTTTCCAGGTCTTAAATGATTTGAAGGCCAAACGAAAGGCAGAAAAGAAATTAAACACTCAGTCTGCCAAAGCAACTGGAGTGGGCCAGAGTATCCAGATCACATATGATCCGGTTACGTCCTAACCACGGGCAAAAGATTGTTCATGTGAAGCAACGCCACCTCTAAAGTAGAAGAGGTTGGAGAGGTTGTCCTCAATAGGACTTCAGGGAATGTGATCACTCTAAAAGGAGGTGATACATGTCCCAAACTTGGTTTAAGGGATGATGTTGGTCAACTTGGCTTGAGACTAGTCCAACAGGTATGTAATAACTAAGAATGGTACAATATATTTGTAGTTAAATGAATGATATATTTGTAATCCGTGCATCTATGCCATCACAGATTAAGACACGTTAAATAGAAAGTCATTCAAAAGCTAACGAAGCTGAGATTGTTGCCTTCTGTTGACATAAACCCTCAAAATGAATGTGAGGTAGGCGAAGAGGCAAAATCACCTTTTTATTCCGTCAAAGGAATAGCGAAAGAAGCACCGCTCCTCTACAACTTAGTCACACCTACATCGGTGATTTGAAGTTTGTACAAAATAGATAGGGGAGACAAGTACTTTGTGAACTTCATTGACGATGGTACAACGTACTGCATCCTTTGTTTGTTGAAAAGCAAAGATGAAATTGTTGAAGTGGATAAGCGCTACAAAGCAGAAGTTGAAAATCAACTAAGCCTACGGATTGAGGAATTCATAGTGATAGAGGGGGAGAATGTGAAGCATCGTTCATCAAATGACTGCTTATTACTCACCTTAGTCTAACGGTTTTATCCAAGCGCAAAGCCGTACGCCCAAAATATGTGGGGCAAGGTGATCCTTACTGCTAATGCGATTCTCAACAAAATTCTGCATAAGGATCAGGATAACCCTCCATGTGAAACATGGAAAGGATCCCACCTACAAATGTTGTGATGTGGGGTGGCTTGGTAGAGGTTGGAATACCGAAATAGGTCAAGTTGGACCTAGGCTGTAGATTGTATATTCACTGGATCTGCAAATAACAGTAGTGTTTATCGCCTCTTGGTGTCAAAAAATGCTGAATTATTTGAGGGTATCTTTTCTTGAGAAGGAAAAAGAAGTAATTGCTCGAGGTTACCAAGAACCCGCTAGTGCTTGATTGTCCGGAACCAAACGTTCCAGAGCTATAGGACTCGAAAGTTGCTGACTATCCGGAACTTAATGTTCCAGATCTACAGAACTCAGGGATTTTAGATGCTGAACCAAGACGTAGCAAAGAGGGGACAAAGACTTATTCCAGGCCTTCTAGCTTGTATGGTTGAGAATGAACCATGGACAATTAACAAAGAATTGTCATCTCCAGAAGCGTTGCTTTGGAAAGAAGCTATAGAGAGAGAAATATATTCCATCATATAGAACCATGTGCTCCCCTGTGAATAGCTTTGGACATGTGCTCCCCTGTGAATAGCTTAACATCTAGGGCCATTACAGTCTTGCGTGACATGGATGTTGATGTCGCCTTCCTAACCGGAAAGTTGGAAGAGGAGGATCATAGTTGGTTTGTTGGACTGTTAGGCTTGTTCCTGAACTTTTATTTTGGTCCCTGAAATGTTTACATTTTGGTCCTGAAAGTTTCAGTTAAAACAGAAACAATGAATCTGACAACAAAAATATTGACTCTGAAGTTAGAAAGCCAACAGTTGGAAAATCAACAGTCTGAAAGTGGAAGTCATAATGAAACAAAGTTTCGATATGAAAGATATGGGTACCACAGATGACATCTTAGGAATTGGGATTTCTAAGACATCTAACGGACTGGTCTTAATCCAAACTCATTTGTGAGTTAGTTGACAGTCTCGTTGAAGCCACCAATGGATAGGAATCATAGAATTGATTGGAATCATAGTGCACCCATATATCATGAGCGATATGCGTAGGTCACATGTAGTTCGATGTATGTTACACACTACAACCGACCTGGTATCGTCCTACAAAGTAGATCAATTGAACTAAGATTCACTCGTGATTCTAAAAATGATTGATATAAGGTGTTAAATCCGATATGACGATGTCTGAAATGTTCGCTTATCTACGAATTATGGTATTCTGGATGTCTAGCGGTTCTAGGAGAACACAGTGATGCAAACTGGACATCAGACTTGAAGAACACCAATGCCACAAGTAAATATATATGGTGGGTCTTGGAAAATCCTCTAAGCAAACTTGCATAGGCCGATTCATGATGGAATCAGAGTTTATCGCTTTAAACAAAGCATGAAAGAAGTTGAGCAACTTCACGACTCCTTTGAGGACGTCCCTTATTGGGAGAAACCCGTGCCTTCAGCAGTTATACATTGTGGCTAGCCGGTCGGCTTTAGGAGGGCACGGATGATGGAATCTGGACATATCTATCGGATCTGTCGGAGACATAAGACCATATGGCAGTTGATCACCACGGGTGTCACTTCCTTGATTACTAATCAAAGGATATAGCGGACCCTTTAACTAAGGGACTACCCGAAGATCAAAAGTTCTGCTTGTCTAGGGGAATGGGTTTAAAACCCAAACAATGCGAACATTTCCGGTGGTAACCCAACCATACTGACTGGAGATCCTAAGATTTTGGTCTAATGGGAAAACTAAGCTACAAAAGGTTCAGTTGAGCGCTTCGGTGGAAGCAGAAGCACTTCAGATAATGATTTCTGTAAAGAAACATGAATCTAAAGCCGTTCCCTCGATAGACATTAAAGTGCTACGTGCATGGTGGGTAAAGGTTAAGCTTCCAAACCTTTAACGATCCTCAAACGGTTGAGGTTATGGTTGTGGAAACTTTTAATGATTACTAACACTTGTGAAGTGAGGTATAGCAGGATACCTTGTAGGAAGTCACCTATTTAAGTGCGAGGACATGCCACCTCAAATGAACGCACTAAAGAATCGAAGTGTGTCCATGGCTACAACGGACAGAATAAGAAGAAGAAACAAATAAATTGGAGGTATTATGTTTGTACCATTGTCTTGGCTTACATTAAACACTGACGGTTCAAGACATCATGTTCACCGCACAGTAAGTAAGTCCGATGGTATTCAACTAGGGAATGTTCAAAGTGAAAGCTACCTCTCCTGATGCAATATCTTTTCGCTAAACGATTGCTGAAAGTAGGCACTTTGTGTGTGCGCCAAAATCTCTTTCAAGAGGGGATTGTTGGAAATTTACTAATGTGAAATTAAGTTTACCCTATTATTTATGACTCGAACAATTGGGGCCCCGCATGTCAGAAATGTCATTTCCACACACGTGCAATATTAGTGCCAAGTATTGTAAATTTCATTAATGAAAGAGATATTGGTACGTCAGTGAAATGTTTGAGACATAGAATGATGGACGGTTATTTGCTAAATAGCAAGTGTTCCACGTTGGTAAATGAATGAAGGATTGTGCGAAGTGTAAGATGGTACGGGTCGGAAAAGCGTCGCGGAACCGAGAAGGGCCGCGGCGCTGGAGCGCCGCGGTGCCCCCTTGCAACGCCACGGTGCCTGATTGGCAGTGAGCATCATGAGTTTCTGGCGGAATTAGCATCGCGGCGCTAATGTGGCAGAGCCGCGGCGCTTCATTGGCAGTGACTGCTTGACGGAATCCCAAAGGTTTGGCTGTTGAGGTGGTTTCAATAGCATTGAATCCACCCAATAATGGCCATTACTTGGACCATTATGTTGATGCATTACTTGGGGGTTGAATGTCATCCATTACATGGCAATTGAATGCCATTATAGGACATTTGAAA
Organism: Anisodus acutangulus; assembly: GCA_029783415.1. Lineage (NCBI taxonomy): Eukaryota > Viridiplantae > Streptophyta > Magnoliopsida > Solanales > Solanaceae > Anisodus > Anisodus acutangulus. The sequence continues at coordinate 34,392,375 of CM056504.1, forward strand.
GGCCATCTTGCACACCTATAAATTGAGGCTTTTGGCTCAATTATAAAGAGGAACAAGTGAACATACTTACAAGTTAACAACACCATAAAGAGATCAGTTTTTCTGATAAACAATCCTTCTCTTAGCAATCTTCATTATTCGTGTTCTTCACTGGGATCATTTGTGTAGGCTTTGCACATTTGATAGTTTGTTGTTTCATCTTTGGAGACTATTGTCCACACTTCTGTAAAGCATATACACGGGGGCAATCTTGTGTTAAAGACAGAGATACATCTCTCGACTCAGGCAGTGGTGTTGTTATTATCTAATTGGTTGTTAAGTGTTTCAGGTGTAAACTTGAATCTCAAAGGACTCTAACCGTTTGGATTCTCAGCGGATCTACAAGCCACAAGTGTAGCAGTTCATGTTTTTGTATTTCCGAATATAAGATCCATATTTGAAGTTCCAATTCAAGATCAAGATATTGACAACTTGTTGTTGTAATCTTTGTTGTTTATCCTTTCGATCACTGTAATAGTTATTTACTATTTATGTATGTGATTTACATATCCAACAAAAATCCCTCCACATCGCCTTATAAAATGGGGTGCCATCAAATTAGTAGTATTCTCCTAGTAATGGCTTCACAGCTTTTGTTGCCTCCGTTGCATGGTAGTGTGGAATGACTGGGAATAGATGATGCACAACATGAGTATCTGCAATGTGGTGGAAGACCTTATTTAACACACCATAGTCTCTGTCTATCGTTGCTAGAGCTCCTCTTATCCAATTCCACTCGTACGAATCATAATGTGGCAACGAAGGGTGCGTATGGTGCAAAAACGTGATTAACACTATGAAGCCGTTCACGATTAGGAGAGGTACCCCATAGATGCATACAAGACAAGCTAACCCTTATGTGACTGCAGCGCAATATAATACATTACTAGTTGCAATCACACCTACTTTTAAATGAAGATCTGTAGCCTCTCACGGTCATTATAAATCGGGCTATATGGATCATAATGACTTGCAAAGAGATCATATGGTCTGCCTGCGATATTGATGGCATAGTACAAAGGTAAGCCAACAATGAGGGTGAAGGTAAGTATGAATAATCTTCCTAACAGGTTGTTGGGTATACTTTGGTGTACCATCTTAGTTGAGATTTGAACTTGGGCATATAGTTTTCATCACGCTCAAGGGAACCAGTGTTGGAGTGGTGATGACGATGACTATATTTCCAGGAGAAGTATGGGGCTAAAAGTGCAGAGTGGAGGATAAGACCAACAACGTCATTTATCCATGGGTAATCACTGAAGTCCTGGTGACCACATTCATGGGCAATGACCCATATTCCAATGCAAACACAACCTTGAACGATCCAGTAAATAGACCATGCTAGGTAAGAATACGGTGAAGGAAGGAGGTGGAAGTAAGTGGTGGCAACGTAGTAGAAGATGAAGACTAATATGATATCATGAGCAACATAGGAGAAGGAGCGAACGAGAGATCGCTGAAAGCAGTGAGGAGGGATGACCTTCTTGATGTATCTAAGTGTAAAAAGGGGCTTTGAAATTGGCACTCTTTCGAGAGGATTTTTATTTTGTTCAATTTTAGTTGTTGGAGCAGACATATTGCCACCGGCTCCCATTTTTGTTCTGCAATCTCTTCAATCCTGAATCTGCAACAATTAGATAATTAGTTCATCTATTAAAAAGGACAGTCCGGTGCACTAAGCTCCCGCTATGCTCAGGGTCCGGAGAAGGGCCGGACTACAATAGTCTATTGTACGCATCCTTACCTTGCATTTCTGCAAGAGGCTGTTTCCAAGGCTTGAACCTATGACCTCCTGGTCACATGACATCAACTTTACCAGTTACTCCAAGACTCCCTTCCATTGGTTCATCTATTATAGTTATGATATAAGGTATGCATATGTTAACAGAAAAAAATTATACTATCACTATAAAAGGATCAATAGATTCTTTCTTGTATATGCATGGATAAGAAAAGTTTATGGTTTATGTAAAGTAGGCCAATTAACCCAAAAGCCGACCAGCTTGAAGCACTAATTCAAGTAGCAGTACTTTCCATATAAATTAAAGGCCAATGTTGGTAAATAAACCAAGAATGAGCATATCCAAGATGCTTCTAAATAAAGATAGACTTTTGGTTCTGAAACAAAGAAAGAACTTTTGGGGAAAAAAGGAAATAGTACCTCAAAGTTCAAGAGAGACCTTTAAGCCTTACCTTAAAGGTGGAGATTTAATTTCTCTCTCCCACTTCCCCTATTATTTATAGAAGTAGAGAACGAAAGGCTAGTGGTTTGGCCAATTCTCTTTTCTGTTACTCCCCTTTTTTCAATTTGTCATACTTTTCTTTTTAATTACTATTCTAATTTGATCATTCATTAATTTCAACATGTCACATCGTATGTTTAGAATAAAATTAACGGACATTTTGATGCATTATATATATCTTTAGTTTAAAACTACAAGATTGAAAAGTCTTTTTTATTTTTTTAAACTCCGTGTCCAGTCAAACTAAAAAAAAAATTAAAACGGAGGGAGTATTGTTTTTTTGCAGACCATCTGATATTCAAATTTCATTGGTTCGACTATTAGGACCAATTACTTACCATCATGCCAAAAGTTATAGTTGATACCTCATAGCAAGAACACAAATTTTATTTCTTAACTAAGCCCATCAAGCAAATGCCATGTTTGACCATGATTTTGATCCGGCCCATCCCCGATCCATCACATGACCCTTGCCATACGCATGATGTTGGTATTACCCAAGTAGCATGTTGTTCCTGATAATCGAACCTATGACCTTTGCTCTGGTACCTATTATTAGGATCAAGCACTTACCATCATTCCAAAAGCTACAACTGATAGCAAGAACACAGATTTTATTTCTTAACTAAGCCCATCAAGCAAATGCCATGTTTGACCATGATTTTGATCCAGCCCATCCCTGATCCATCACATGACCCTTGCCATACGCATGATGTTGTTATTACCCAAGTAGCATGTTGTTCCTGATAATCGAACCTATGACCTTTGCTCTGGTACCCATTATTAGGATCAAGCACTTACCATCATTCCAAAAGCTACAACTGATAGCAAGACATAAATTTAATTTCTTAACCAAATTCATCAAGCAAGCATCATGTTCGATCATAACTTCGGCCTAGGCTATCCCTGACCATCACCTAAACATCACCATCGGCAGGGATGTTGGCGTTATCGCACAATAGACTAATCATGATTCGAGCAGAGTAGGATCCATTTAAGGAGCTTGTTATAAGGGGTTCCGTTATTTTCAGGACTCGAATCCGAAACTTTTAATTGAGCAATGAATCTTATCCATCACATGGCCTGCCACATATATCTTGGTGGTTGGTTTGGCCCACTTACTTATTTATACAAATGGCAGATTAGATCATAGTAGTAGCAAACAAAGGAGGCCATATGCTTGCTGGCTACACGCACTAATCTATTGTCCACTTGTTTGATTAATTATTAGAAACCCCATTCCTCAGTAAAATGCTGTTTATTTGAAAACGAATAGATAATCATGAAACAATTAAATCCTCTCCTGAAGCCAAACTTCAATCACCATGAAACTCAAAAGCGGGTCCGGGTGGGTTTAAGTTTATGCGAGGCAGAGCGGGAACGAGTGTGGCCGGGTTGAAACCAATTTTTTGAAACATTGTTAGTGGGACGAGTGAAGGTTGAATTCGATTTTCCGCTGGTACGTGCAAAGGAGAACCGAAGTATACAGCTACATCAACTCTGTTTTTCTACTTGTAATGCGAACCGAGCATTCATTTTGCAATTGTTTTTAAAACGCTATCAAGATAACAGACTTCTACAACTAACTCACATAGTTAAAGTCTTTAACTTCCAAAACCCATCAATTCTTTTTCGTAAATAACACCAGATGTTCACACAAATATACAAACAAAATTAAAATTTCACATATATTTATGCATGAAATCTTAAAGACATTTTAAAACGGGAACTTGGTTCCTGAAATCAGACTCATAAAAAAGAAAATTACTCCATTAAAATGAAAAAGAAAGAAAAAAAATAAAGACTACTTAAACCGGAAGGGGCAGGGCAGGTTCGTGCAGTGTACATGAAATTTTGCTACACGGTCGGGTTAAAGCTGAACCCATGCCACAACTATATAGCCCCACACCGTTACCATCTCTATTTGTCTTCCTAAGTGCTAATTAATGTCAACAAAATATCGGTTATGGCTCGAAAGAATGGTAAGACAACTGCTGGGTCCGAGGCTACGGATAAGCAAAAATATATAAGAATAAAACCGTAACAGCTAGAACAATTAAAACAGTTTCTCAATGTTGCCTTCAATGTTGTGTCAACATCTGAGGCAACATTGTGATAAAACAGTTATAAACCTTTATAGAGTAAATGCAGCGGAAAAGTAAAGAGACACAAAATTTATATTTTCAAGGGTATATATTAATATATCCCTTGATGGTCAATGACCAAAGAATTGTATAAATTATATACAATTACAAATGAATTTCTTTTTACAAGATTGAACAATAAATGCGAAAAAGAAATTACAAACAAAAGTGAAGCCGCAGATGACTTCAGCCTAAAGTTAAAAGTTCTAAAAAGACAAATACAACATCTTCATTACAATTTCTTGAAATATAAGCTTGATCTAGAATTCGGGCAGCAATAGTAATATGGGACTAGATGTTGTTATACTACTTTAGGCTAAGTGTGTTGATCCATTTTCTAAGGTGAATATCTGAGAGCTCTCTTGGTAATTCTTCTCGTTCAATTCTGGATGTCGATACTCTGAAGCTCCCCTCTATTTATAGTGTGGAACTTCCCTTGAAATCCTCACTGATTGGTTGCGGAGGTTGAGTAAAAGAAGGCTTCAGCTTGGACCGGTTCTTGCTCCTTAAAAAGCTCAATGTTCTGAACTTGGTCTTCACGCTGCTTCCTCTCCAAGCTTTGACTGTTTCTTTTACCACATTTTAAACACATCATCATTGTAAGCTTGCCTAGGTCATTTTTTACTCACAGTAACACAGCATGTTTTGGCCAGAAGAATAGGCAAAATCGTTACAGAGATGTTGTCAGGAATGTTGTTACAACATCGCATGCAACATTCTTATTTTCATAAGATGTTGTCCTGAGCATTTACAGATGTTGTCACAACATCCATCCAACATCAACAATCTCCCCCTTTTTTCCTTTCTTCACAAAACTCCATACGAAGCGAAAATGACTAGGATAATGATTCCCGATGTAGTCCTTACATTCCAAGAATCAGTAGGATCAGTGCTATGCTCCCCCTTAACCTGCAGTAGTAAATTCCAAGCAGTGTTGTATCAATGATTTGATTAGATAAGAGTTATGTTCTGTTAGTCATGACTTACTTACAGCAACTGCGTAATTAGTATACAGTAACCATTCATAACAATACACATCAGGCAAACATATATAAACAACTTTAGAAAGCAGTCACAATATCTGCAAGAACAGACCAAATATCCCAAAGTAAAATATTACAAACCAAAAAAATATTCCAAATGTCAGTATATCCAATATTCAAATAAACAGAGATTATCAGCACTCCATTCATCATTGAATTAACACTCTATTCCATCAGCATGATCATCCTTGACTAGAGTAATCGAGTCACAGTAGCTTCCAGCAGCTTTCTGTGATCGATCACTCTGTGCAGCAATATCTTCATCTCCATAGCATCAGAAGCATCAGAAGTAGTCAGAAATCATCATCTCAACTCCTCTCCCCCTGCATCATAGCTTGGCCTGCATCATCATCAGTAGCAGCTACCCCTGTCTGTCTGCTTCCAGCAGCAACATCATCTCCCCTTTTTTTTAAGAAAGTAAGCTCACATAATAGTTCCTGGCTCGAACTAGGTCTTGAATTTGCCTGTCAAGTTCAGCAATGTGCTGTCAAAGCCAGTCTTTGGACATTGAGACCTTTCCTTGACTAATGTTGCCAGGAATGTCGGCAACATCCTTTAATATGTCAGTGTCCCATTCATCTTTCTTCCAGAGCAGGTCAATAACCCTGTCCCTGCTGTTCACAACTGCTCGCTGTACTGAGTAAACGTCTAAGGCTGGACTCAGCTTTTCTCCTTTTGGAGTCTTAAAATCTTGGTTGAGCAGGATTTGAAAAATCAAGGAGGGGTATGAAAGGGCAGAGTTACTTTGTCTTTCTGCCAAGTTGGCAACATGGTTGAATATGAGGGTTCCTAAGTCAACTTTCTGATTCCTTCTAATATTGAAAAGTAGTGATGCTTGATCAATGGTCACTACTGTCTCGTTGAGGGAGGGTAGCCAGTTGTATATAGCAAGTTTGTGCAAAGTGAAAAACAAGGCAGTGAGTTTTGACACAAGACTGCGAAGAGCCCAAACAGTGATCAAATTCCCCGTAAGGTACTTGATCATCGAATTGAGTTCATCCACAGTGGGGTTTGTTCGAGGTTCTCTTTCACTAACAATTATCACAAGATTGGAGTTTATGATATTAGGTGTAAAATTGTATACCTTGTTGTATAAGTACACTCTCCCAAATTTCTTCGAGGTTGTGTCTATAACAGCAAGCGTCAGATTAGCATAGAACACCCTAATCACCTTCTCACAATAAGGATTCTTACTAGATACAGAGCTTAAGATCTTTCGACTACTTAAGAAATCAACTAAACCATTTTTGGAGAATGAAGTTAGGTCAATCACCTTCTCCCTTCTAACTCATCTATTTTTAAACCAATTCCAGTTATTGGAGCATGATTTCGTTTGTAACATGGAAGAGTAGGGAAAACAGATTCTGTGTTTTCTTATTCGGATGAGGTGGCTACAGGTGTTGCCTCGGATGTTGGGGCAACATAGTCTGGGTCCATTTTCTCGTCTGTTGCCTTTGATGTTGAGGCAATATTTTTATCAAAATTCCAGTATGTTCTGCAGACCTCTTTAGGAATGAAGTTCCGTAGAGGTGTGTCATCTGACATCTCTTCTTCTTCTTTTTCCTTCTCAGTTTCTACTTATGGAGTGGAAATTGATGGAGTTCTAGAAGAACTGGGCACATTGAAATCGGTGTCAGTGCCGCTGCTAGTGGTAGTAACAACAGGGAAAGTCGACTCTTCCCTTGATCTTTTGGCAGACTGGTTGTCACCGAATTGGTTTTTGAAAACCCCTTTTGACCTTCGCGTTGGTAATGTCGATTTTGACTGTCTTGAGGCAAGGTTTGAGAAATCAAATGTTGTATCAACATCGATTGGGTTTTCATTATCACCTGGGTAGCTCACCTGTAATGGCTTATCTGAACCAAGCAGGAGCATAGCCTGTGTGCAGTCCTCCTCGACTGGTTTCAAGTCATTGATGGAAGTATAATGCTTGTAAACCTTGTTGCTATTTGCAGGACTAGTCGACATTGGAGAAGAATCTTTGGTGTTTGTGAATTTTGGGGAAATGGACATGGGAGAGGGTTTTGAAGAATTGGGCGTGTTAGAGAAGCTTTGAGTTTTGAAAAATGACGGTGGTGTTTGGGTTGCCATGATTCGATGGATTGGTTGATGTGACAATTCCAAGATAAAAATGAGAGGTTTCATTATGGCAAAATATACTTACACTCAAACTCATTTTCCTTAAATTTAGATTGTATAGAAGAATAAAAACTCTTTACACACCTAAAATAAAGGATTTACACAGCACATAACATCATTTAAAATTTAAATAAAAACGGTCCTCCAGATTTTTTGGATTTTTCGTTAAAGAGAGAGACGTGTTAAATACCAAAAACAAGAATAAAATAAGATAAATCAGATTGATAAATGTACTGGAACACGATGTTGTTAATGATTTTGGCAACATTTCAAAGTTTTACAAGCATTATGAGACTCCAAGGATTTTCTGATTTGGCAGATGATATTTCCGTATATGTTCCCTATGAGACTGATCGCTGGACTAATGTAACATTATACCATTGTCCTTAATCAACTTAGTTGAACATATACAGATTAAAAAAAAATATTAAGAAATTTTCAACCTTTTTGAAGCATGTGGTACTCCTATAGAATAGGAACGATACCAATCTTAGAGTTTTTCTCTTTTTATATATATCCAAATCTTTTAGTAGAGGCTTCGCCTTCTTATGATACGCCGAGAATGGTATCGCATTCATATCTTGTCCTTTTAGAGTCATGCTTGAATCTTTTGAAAAACAGTGCAACATCACTACAACACTTATCCTGTATATTGACTCAACAGTAAATGTTACCCAAAATGTTAATACAACATTTTGGACAACATCTACCTAGCCTGTCTTATTTTCAAAGAAAACAGAGACCAAGAGATTTTTTCAAGCTAGAAAATCTCTCATGATCTAAAGGTTTGGTAAAAATGTCAGCTAGTTGAAAAAGAGTATCAACATGTTTGATTTGAACTAGTTGTTTTTCCACTAAGTCTCTTAAAAAATGATGTCTTATGTCAATGTGCTTTGTACATGAATGCTGAACATGATTTTTGAAAATATTAATAACACTCAGATTATCACAGTACAAAATCATGGAGTTATTAGATATGTCATAGTCATCTAGCATATGTCGTAACCAAATCAGTTGAGCACAACAACTTCCGGCTGCCACATATTCAGATTCGGCAGTCGAAAGGGATACACAATTTTATTTACGACTGTACCATGAGACTAGATTATTGCCAAGATAGAAACACCCACCACTAGTGCTTTTCCTATCGTCTACATCACCGGCCCAATCTGAGTCACTATATCCTATTTAATTAGGATTAGTGTCTTTGGAGTACCAATTTCCAAGTCACTTGTACCGGCAACATATCAAATGATACGTTTCACAGCATTAAGATGGGATACCTTGGGACTGGCTTGGAACCTGGCGCAAACACATACACTAAACATGATATCGGGGCGACTGGTAGTAAGGTATAAAAGGCTATCTATCATAGATCGGTATAATGTTGGGTCAACATCTTGTCCAATATCGTCTTTACATACCTGTTGCATAAAGCCCATTGGATTCTTCATGTGTTTAGCATTTTCCACACCAAATCTCCTAACAAGATTCTTGGCGTACTTGCTTTGAGATACAAAGATCCCTTCTTCATTCTGTTTAATCTGCAAGCCTAAGAAAAATGTTAGTTCTCCAATCATGCTCATCTCAAATGTTGTCGACATTTCTTTGACAAACGACTTCAAGAGTGATTCTGTAGTCGAACCAAAAATAATATCATCAACATAGATTTGAGCTATTATTACATCTACACCGTGTCTTTTAATGAATAATGTTCTGTCAGCTTCTCCAAGGGTAAAACCAAACTCAACAAGGAAGTCAGTTAGACGACCATACCATGCTCGTGGTGCTTGTTTTAGTACATACAAAGCTTTCTTGAGCTTGTACACATGATTTGTATGGTGCGGATCCTCAAATCCCTTTGGTTGTTCAACATATACTTCTTTGTCCAAGTATCCATTGAGGAAGACACCTTTAACATCCATTTGATGCAAGGTAATCTTTAGATAGCAAGCAATAGCAAGAAGCAATCTTATTGACTCAATTCTAGCCACAGGAGTGAAGGTTTCGTCATAGTCGATACCTTCTACTTGTGTATATCCTTGAGAAACAAGTCAAGCTTTATTCCTAACAATCTTCCCTAACTCATTTGATTTGTTTTTGAATATCCACTTGGTCCCAATAACATTTGTGTTGTTGGATCATGGTACCAAGTCCCAAACCTCATTTCGGGCAAATTGTTCAAGCTCCTCTTGCGTGGCTTGAATCCAAAACTTATCTTTTAATGCTTCCCCAATATTTTTAGGTTCCAAAGTAGATGTAAGATAAGAAATACTTACCTGTTGATATATGGTGGACATGCACACATACCTTACCATTTCTCGGTAATTCATTGGCTCTTTCCATCTTGTACGCCTCTTCTAAAAAACTCCCCCTATTACCTGATCGGGTGGATGGTTCATTCTAATCCTCGATGGAGGGTCTCTTCTCACTTGATCATTCAGTTCAGTAGCAGACTCCTCCTCGATTTCATCCCCCATTTTCTCTCTTTGAGGTTCAAATGTTTCTTCTGATGTCGGGACAACATCTGGGACAATATCTGTTTCTTCAGTGGGTTACTCCTCTTCAACTGCAACCACAATGTTGTTTTCTGAAGATCTACCAGATATATCTAGCAGGTCATCAAAAATAACATTGACTGACTCCTGTATGGTCTTTGTCCGAAGATTGTATATTCGGTAAGCATGGCTATTCTGAGAGTAGCCAACGAATATTCCCTTGTCACTATTAGAGTCAAATTTAGCCAGTTGATCCCTATCATTAAGAATATAGCACACACACTCAAAGACATGAAAGTACCGCAATGTAGGTTTCTTTCCATTTAACAGTTCATAGGGTGTCATCTTGGTCTCTGGCCTTAAATAGATTCTATTAATTATGTGACATGCCGTGTTCAAGGCTTCTGCCCAAAACCTCTTTGACAATTGTTTAGAACTTAACATAACTCTAGCCATTTCTTATAAAGTTCTGTTCTTTCTTTCGGCAACCCCATTTTGTTGTGGTGTTTTTAGTGCCGAAAATTCATGGAATATGCCTTTCTTTTCACAAAATTTTGCAAAGGTTTGATTTTCAAACTCCTTTCCACGATCAGATCTAATTCTGAAAATCGAAGAACAAAACAGATTCTTAATCCTAGAGTAAAGTGTTCTAAACATCTCAAATGTTTGTGATTTTTCCTTTAAAAAATAGATCCAAGTAAATCTGGAAAAATCATCTACTATCACATAAGAATATATCATCCCTCCTAGGCTATCTACCTCGATTGAACCCATAAGATCCATATGCAATAATTGGAAAGAATAAGATGTACCTGAATGTTGCCCGTCATGTTGGACAACATTATGAGAGACTCGAGTCTGCTTTCCTTTCAAACAATCTTCGCACAGTGTTTTATCTTTTGGACCCAGTCTGGGAATGCCTCTGATAGCTTCAAATGAGATCACCTTCTCCAAGGTGCCGTAGTTGACATGTCCCAATTTTTTATGCCAAAGTGTCAAGTCACCTACCTTTGCAGAGTTGCAAAACTCTTGTCTACCGACTAGATAGCAATTATCTCCAGTTCGGGTTCCTGACATGACACATTTATCTGCAAAATCTATAACCTTGCATCCAAGCTTGTTGAATTTCACCTCGAGATTATCATCACATAGTTGGCTTGTGCTAAGAGGTTAGCAACCAAACCTTCTACATGAAGAACATTTTTCAAGGCTGGTACATCCAGAACATTAAGAGTTCTTTTACTAATTATCTTACTCTTACTTCCTCCTCCAAAGGTCACGTATCCTCTATTGAATGCTCCATACTCCTTTAATAGACTTTTGATACCTGTCATATGACGTGAGCAGCCACTATCGAAGTACCAAGCACCTGTAATATTAGTACGCAAAGAAGTTATGCACACATTACATTTCAGATTCAGTTTGGGTACCCATTCCTTTTTCTTCCTTCTGCTTTCAGGCTGGTTACTTTGAATGTTATCAGTGATGTTGGGCAACATTGCTGATGACATTTTAGGCAATATTCTGAGTGCAGAGTTTTGAAGTTTGTAGCAGTAGGGCATAAGATGTTCTGACTTTTTACAGAAGCTACATACAAACTTCGATTCAATCTTAGTGATCTGAGAATTACTCAGATTTTCTTTGATAAATTTTATCCTCTCAGTTTGACTATGGTTTCTGGAAGTATCTGTTTTGCCAGGAGATTGGTACCCAAGCCCAGCCCTTGTAGGTTTATTGAAGTTCAATATTTCATCCAGTTTGGAGGTTCCCATGTTGAGCCTTTGAAAGGTGATCTCAGCTACGTTCAATCGTGCATGAATCTTACTAAGCTCTAGGTCCTTCTTGGTAAGTGCCACCTCTAGTCGGTTGATTGTTCCTTTCAGATTTCTATTCTGAAGAGCTAATAATTTTGCTTTTGAGTCTAGTTGCTCAGATTCAGTGATTAAGGCTTTACAAAGATTTTGTAATTCCTTTATCACGTAGTCTTTAGAGTCAACTAGATCCAAATTTACAGCCTCAGATGAAGAATTAAATCCACTAAAATAATATACATCAGAATAGTCAAGGTATACATACCTCTCTGATATTGAAGACATTCCAGATGTTGAGTCTGATGTTGTTCCTGATGTTGTCGCAACATTGTCAACAACATCTTCATCGTCGGACAGTGAGTGTTCGAACATGGCTGTCAGCATTGCCTGTGGTTCTTCTTCTTGATCTCCTTCCTCCTATTCGTTCTCATCATCACTGAGAGTTACCCACATAACCTTATCAATTTTTCTAAGGGTGTTTGCATACTCATTAGTGTAATGTCCCCAACCCGAGCATGCATGACACTGCACTCCCTCGAGTTTTTTGGGATTGAAATTGGTACTGTCGGAGTTAGATTTCCTCAGTGAATTATGATTTCTTTGCTCAGAAGGTGACATATTCGGTTGTTTATTGAAGAATGGGTTTTGATGTTGTTTGTATTTGGCTTTATTGAGATCATTGTTGATCTTTTTCACCATCGAATTGAATTGACGAGTAAGTAAGGCAACAGTTGCACCATTTTCCAGTTCCTCCAAGTTTTCTTCCTCATTTTCCAATTCAGTTTCCGAGGTTTGTCCTTGGAGTGCCAAAGTCTTGTCTTTATACAGATCTCTTTGGCTCTTCATGTTCATCTCATATGTTTGAAAGATGCTCATCAAGGCATGTAGATCCATAGTAGCAAGATTATGGACCTCTTCAATAACACAAATCTTAGTATTAAATCTTTCAGAAAGAGATCTGAGAGCTTTATCCACAAGTTGTGTATTAGTTAAAGGAGAACCAAGCACTTGACACTAATTAGCAATGTCAATTAACTTTTCAAAGTAGGATTTTATGTCTTCAGATTCTTCCATCCATAAGCGTTCGTATTGGCTCAAAATCATGCGAAGCTTTGTACGTCGTACACTTGAGGTACCTTCACAATGAGTTTGTATGGGTCTCCCAAGCATCCTTGGACGTAGTACAATTCTGGATGAGTTTAAACATATAGAGATCTACCCATCCAAATATCGCATTTAGGGCCTTTTCATTGAAGCTCGCACTGTTGATGTCTTCAGCGGTCCATTCAGATTCAGGTTTGGTAAGTACATCACCATCCTCGTCTGCTGGGTACTTGGGAATCACACAGCCTTTGAAAACTGATCTCCAAGCTCGAACATCAATGGATTTGATGTGAGAACGTAGTCGAATTTTTCAATAGGCATAGTTAGTTCCGTCAAGAATTGGAAGTCTACCAATGTTTTGTATAGCTGCGTCCATAGCCGTAATATTCAAAATCAAACACTTATTGTATCAAGTGTTGTCTTTGATACCACTTGTTGGGTCCGAGGCTACGAATAAACAAAAATATGTAAGAATAAAACTGTAACAGCTAGAACAATTAAAATAGTTTCTGGATGTTGCGTTCAATGTTGTGTCAACATCTGAGGCAACATTGTGATAAAACAGTTATAAACCTTTATAGAGTAAATGCAGCGAAAACGTAAAGAGACACAAGGTTTATATTTTTAAGGGTATATAATAATATATCCCTTGATGGTCAATGACCAAAGAATTGTATAAATTATATACAATTACAAATGAATTTCTTTTTATAAGATTGAACAATAACTGCGAAAAGAAATTACAAACAAAAGTGAAGTCGCAGATAACTTCAGCCTAAAGTTAAAAGATCTAAAAAGACAAATACAACATCTTCATTACAATTGCTTGAAATATAAGCCTGATCTAGAATATGGGCAGCAATAGTAATGTGGGACTAGATGTTGTTATACTACTTTAGGCTAAGTGTGTTGATCCATTTTCTAAGGTGAATATCTGAGAGCTCTCTTGGTAATTCTTCTCGTTCAATTCTGGATGTCGATACTCTGAAGCTCCCCTCTATTTATAGTGTGGAACTTCCCTTGAAATCCTCACTGATTGGTTGCGGAGGTTGAGTAAAAGAAAGCTTCAGCTTGGATCGGTTCTTGCTCCTTAAAACGCTCAACGTTCTGGACTTGGTCTTCACGCTGCTTCCTCTCCAATCTTTGACTGTTTCTTTTACCACGTTTTAAACATAGCATTATTGTAAGCTTGCCTAGGTCAATTTTTACTCACAGTAACACAACTTGTTTTGGCTGGAAGAATAGGCAAAATTGTTACAGAGATATTGTCAGGAATGTTGTCACAACATCGCAGACAACATTCTTATTTTCATAAGATGTTATCATGAACATTTCCAGATGTTGTCACAACATCCATCCAACATCAACAACAACAACATAACTGCATGCTCAACTTGGCAATTGAAATATTTGAAAGTTCTTTTTTCTTAAAAAAAAAGTGGGGGGGGGGGGTAAGAGAGAGAAGAAGCCAAAGCCAGACTTAATTTCCACACAGGAAAGATGCTTCCAATTATGAATAATGAATGAAATTTCAAATGAAATCTACAACACACAAAAGATTTTCCAATTTGATGTTACTCTTTCAGTGCACATATTCCGTACTCTAATTACTTAAGAGGTTCTTCTCTACATTGTGAACTAAAAGAAAAATTATACTAGTAAAAGGGCAGCCCGGTGCACTAGGTTCCCGCTATGCGCGGGGTCCGGAGAAGGACCGGACCACAAGGGTCTAATTGATACTAATAGTTAGTAAAAAATTAGCTCAAGGAATATCACCACTTCCACAACCTATAATCTACTTAAGCATTTAAATCAAACTTAGAATGATCCATAGCACATTAAAGTCAAGAAAGACAACTAGGAATGAAGATTGGAAATGTTATTGCTTTCTCAATTATATTCCTTGAACGAGTCTTGACCTGGAAATTTCAAATGAAAGCTACAACACACAAATAAATATATACTCTCACTTTGAATTTTCATTTTGATGTTTACTCATTAAGTGAATGCACCTTTAGTCTAATTTCCAAGCATCGTGTGTTGATTATTTATTCAAGGCGGCTTATTTTTGTCTTAAACTATATAAAAAGTAAAGTTTTTACTTGAAGACAGTGTAAATGACGATACAATTTATTTATTGAAACATAAAGTATTCACATAATATCGAGTGCATATTGAAAATTATAGGTGCTAAGAAAGAGGCAATCAAAGCGGAGAAAAGGTATGAAATTAACGAGTATACATCATGTATTGAGCTTGAGCTCAACAATGGTGATCGGGTGAAAATGAAGACCTAGAGTGAAAATATCTTTTCGTATTGACTTGCTTAATGATTCATTACATCAAAGTGAGATATTTATAGTTGCCTATTATAAGATTATACAGTTGTATCCAACTATCATTTAATCATCAATCAATTTACATACTAACTACCTCTAACAAACTTTAACTAACTATCAGATATACCACTGATATAATCGATATACACCAGCTATATATTATCAGGTTTAACACTCCTCCTCAAGCTGGTGGGTGAAACACATCAATAACTCCCAGCTTGGATAAGAGAAGATGGTGTTGAGCTATTCCCAACCCTTTGGTAAGCAAATATGCTAGGTGTGACTTAGTGTTGAGATAGGTTGGTCTGATCATCCCATCCTTGAACTTTTTCCTAACAAAATGGCAATTTATCTCAATATGCTTTGAATGCTCATGAAAGATAGGATTTGCAGCTATTTGTATGGATGCTTTACTATCACAAAACACCTTGATTGACAACATAACTTTAACATGAATATCCTTGAGTAGGCTTGTCAACCACACCACTTCTGAGACTATTGAAGCCATGGACATATATTCTGCTTCTGCTGAGCTTTTACTGACTGTATGTTGCTTCTTGGACTTCCATGAGATGAGTGATCCACCTAGTTGTATTGAAAAACCTGTCACTAATCTCCTTGTGTTGGGACAAGAAGCTTAGTCTGAATCACAAAAGAGAGACATTTTTGCAATAGATTGTCTATTCAACAACACTCCCAAACCAGGTGATATTTTTACATATTTCACTACCCTTAGAGCTACATCCGAATGTGATTTCTTGGGAATTTGCATAAATTGGCTCACCATCTACACACCAAAGCATATATTTGGTCTTGTAATGGTCAGGTATATCAGCTTTCCAACAAACTTTTGATAGCATCGTACATCTTTCAAGATTGGATCATCAGTTTTTTCCACTGTTGCCTTATATTCCACAGAAGTCAACTCTCTAAAGAAGTAGAAGATGGTTTTGAACCACTGAGTCCCATCTCAGCAATCAGCTCTAGAGTGTACTTCCCCTGGTTAAGTAAAATCTCTTGTTGTGATCTCATTACTTCAATTCCCAAGAAGTACTTCAAGATGCCCAAATATTTCACCTTGAACTGACTATGCAAGTACTTCTTGGTCTCAACAATTAGATTTGCATCACTTCCTATTATGAGAAGATCATCAACATACAGTAAGACAATCACCATTTTTCTTTTTTTCTGTTTGGTGAACAATAAATGATCATATATACTCTGTGAATATCCTACTTTCATCGAAGCTATAATAAATTTGATGTTCCACTATCTTGATTCTTGTTTGAGTCCACGCAGTGACTTCAACAATCTACAGACTTTTGTTTTCCCTTGCCTCTGAAAACCTTGTTGCAAAGACATGTATACTTCTTCTTCTAAATCTTCTTGAAAAAATGCATTGTTGACATCCTTTTGAAATATCTCCCAATCATAAGCTGCAACTATGCTAATCACTGCTCTTACAGTGATCATCTTTGCCATTGGTGACAAGGTCTCATGATAATCCAGACCCTTTCTTTGTGTGTATCCATTTGCCAATAATCTTGATTTGTATTTATCCACCTCTCTATTGGCCTTCAACTTCACTTTATATACCCTATTTGATCTAATGGGTTGTTTCTCTGGTGGTAGTGGAACCAGCTCCCATGTATGGTTTTCCTCTAATGCATTCACCTCCTTTTGCATTGCTTTTATCCACAAGGCATCCTTAGATGCTTCTTGGAAATTCTTGGGCTCAACTAATGTTGACAAACATTTCAAATAGCCCTGATAGGATGTTGACAAATGTAAGCAATCAATATAATTAGATATTGAATAAGAGCATGGCCCACCAGATGACTTGTGTGACATAACATAGTCACTATGCCATATACGTGGTTTGATGGTTCTGTTAGACCTGATAAGTTGATCTACTTGGACTTATTTGTCATGCCTCAAACCTGGGAGGCGTGGCCGGCACCCGGTGCCTTACTAGGCCCGAGCCTATCAATTTGTATCTCGTATAACCTGCATCTCAATGAATAACTTAGGCTAATGAAGCCGATCTATAAGCACAATACTGTAACTTAGATCGACAAGGCCATACACTAAAATATGTGCAAACAATAATCAACTTAACTAAAGCGGGATCATCCAGTCATATATAATATGAGTATCACTATATGGGCCATCAAGGACGCCATACTGACACTACTAGATATACAAAATACGTTTGTAAGCCTCTAAAAAGTGACAACTATACTATGGCTGGGAAAGGTCCCCAACCTACCCATCATCTGTATATACACAAAACTCTGGACCTAGAAACTTCAAATGACATGGAGCTTACCACACTTTCCGGTACTCGGCAAATTTACTGATGCGGTCACTCTGGCTTCCTATATAAACCTATAGGCATGAACACATTGTCTCCAGGCAAAAGGGACATCAGTATGAAATAATGTACCGAGTATGTGAGGCAACCGAAACTTATACTGAACTGAAGTACAAGAGAAACCGAAGAGTCGATAAATAATCTAGCTACAGTTACCTGCCTCTATCATCAACAACTAAACGACATAATATCAAACTACTTAGCCTCATGTATGGCATCTAGACATATGTAAATAGCCTTGAAAGAAAATTCATAGCCTCGAAGGCAAGTGTATAGCCCTGAAAGCACTTTGTATAGCCCCAAAGGCAATCTGTATATGTATAGTCCCGAAGGCAAGCACATATGTATGGCCCTGAAGGCACTCTATATAGCCCCGAAGGCAAACACGTATTTGTATAACCCCGAAGACAACTGTAGAGTCAATAGCCCCGAAGACAACTGTAGAGTCAATAGCCCCGAAGACAATTGTAGAGTCAATAGCCCCGAAGGCAACATGTGAATAGATAGCCCCGTAGGCAAGTTCATACTTCTATGAACTCTTCAATCATCCTTTCTATCTACTAAATGTATAAGCAACCATGCAAGTCCGAAGGTAAACTCCCGACAAGGGAAACTACTATGAATCTATCAAGAACAATATAGAAATGAGATCTTTGTGGAGGCACTTCTTTGTGCTCTTATTCAGGACTCGCTCGGTTGAGGATTCATGTAAAAACAAAGAAAGGGAATAACCTTTACATACATTTATGGGTCTTCTTGAAAACCCAAAAAATGCAGCTCGTTTAGCGCTTGGACTTATAATGACGATAATGCTTCCGTTAAACTAAGGAAATATTCGTATATCATGTATATCGGGGGCAATCTCGTTTTATAATAAATCGGACAGCACCTCCCTCATTTCTTTCACATCCCATAAACTTAAAGCAATAAGAATGACAACAACTATCTTTACTCCATCAATTTCAGCCATCAAGATAACTTATAACAATCATCAACCAGCCTACATGACAATAATAACACCTGATACGATATTCCACTATTAACCCCGTGTTTCTCAGTTCACAATTTAGTTGTAATATGCATGAGCTTAAATATATTTAGAAGAGGAGAATTCTTACCTTGTATGCCAAAAACGACTCTTCGTCTACCATACTTCACTTAAAAAACCCGGATTCAGCAATGTGGAAAAAATAGAACAACGAGATCGAAGTAGTGAGCAAAATCTCTATGTTGTTCTTTATATTTGTTGCTTCAACGATAACAATTGAGATACTTCGTTACTACCACTTTACTTCGTTGATGCCTATGTGTACCTATCTAAAGTAAAGAAGTTGTTGCATATTCTTATATTCCTCAAAAAAGAGATTGATGTATATAATGTGTTGTTGCTGCACATTTTCTATGATATATATCCAACAAAAATCAGATCTCTTAATGTGTCCTTTATTCATGGGTCATGGGGTCCATTTTCCTCCAATACATATATATATATATAATACTCTTATCTACACCAACAATATCATATGAATCATTAGTCACTTGGTACTAAACTGTTGTCATTTTATACCATGGACACATAGCACTTATCCCTTTAATGACTCATTATTTCCAACAATGCTATTAGTGTCCCTTTTCCCTTGCTTCCACGTATATTAAATTGCTGAAACTTTGACATTTATCCACTATTATACTAATTAGCTCCTTACACTCCCACTTTATTTCAACATTTAACCAACTATCGATGTAATTACTTCTTGCTCTTGAATTACTTATATAATAAGTCACTTTTAACGCACTTCAATACTCGTTATCATGATCATGTCATATAGCACTAGTCCTTATCTTCTTTTGGAACATACAAAATATTATTTTCAATCCTCATTATCACATTTTAAAGTCTTGAATTATGACATGACTTCCTTTTTATACATTGAGCTCTTGATTAGCATACTTGAATATAACTAAAATTCTTCGGGGCACGATCTACTTAATTATGTTGAGCGGTTCAAACCATAACCTGAAAGTATGGAGTGTAACATCCCCCTCCCTTTAGGAACATTCATCCTCTAATGTAGAGGTGAAAGTTCGAGGGAAAACTGACTCCAAGAAAACTAATACCCTTAGCCATAGCTTAGTTTATATCTACCACATATGGGGGTGTATTGATGGATCTATAACGTTATGCCCTCATAGAATCCTAAATAGGGACGGGATACTTCTATCAATTGAATTTAAAACAAATATCGTGACTCGTCCTAAGGACACTTTTGCTATTAATAGCAGAAACTCATCCCGAACTTAGCTATTCTGCTCATAGATACACTGGAGGTTCTTATACATATTGCCTCAAGTTTTTTATTCTGGATTCTTATTTGGTTCTTTATTCAATAAACTATTGACATACTTCCTTAATGGTTACATACCCATATCCTGAAGTGATTTACATTATTGGAAACTTTTATGTAATCCATACCTCAACCCACTCTAATCGGAGTAAATTCGATCTCCTCCCTCATTTCTTAACTAACATATTTTATCAATTACACCTTAAAAGTGAAACTTCTCGTTAATGATATGCAACTCTGTGATCTTTACTATCTTACAACTTGCCTTAAGACAAGTCCCTCTTACCAGGGACAACTGAACTGTTTATATGGATAGAATGCCACATATTCAAAGCTAACGTGTTAGATCTTGATAAATTTCATCCTTTACTTAAAACATTAGTCTTAAGAGGGCTTATTTCTTAATATCCTTCACAGGTCGCTCTCCAACAATTCATTCTCTTACTGCTTAATTTTTGACTTTGCAGTTTCCACCATACTTACTATACACCATTTCTTGAGTCTTTGACTCGTATTCAGTTTGACCTAGGATTACCTTCCATTATCGATACTCCTTAATTTAGGGAGTTAATCATCTGACTGAAATATTTTGTTGATGTATGTCAATCTGGATCTCATAAAAGAGACGTAGTCTCATAACACATTTCTCATCACAACTCAACTTTTATTTCCTCTTATCCTTTAGTTTACTTGGCTATGAACTTGTCGCATTACCATACTTTATCTTACGACTTCCGGTCGTTTCTCAAATTACTCATGTGCCCCACTTATATTTCTACCATCCTCTTGCTATTATCATAACTTCTTTTCTTATTATCAATACTTAAAACCAAGACATCCTCTCACTTTTAAGTCCTTTCTCTTTAACCGTCCTAACTTTCTAGGAACTTAATATTCCTTCTTTACTTTAAACAAGAGCCCTACTTGGGGGAGGGGGATATTCGCTTTCTCCTTCAAAGGTCTCAATACTTGGCTCATGGATCTTTAAGACTCTCAAAAGTCATATCCGACTAACAATTATTGGGTACATCATGTATATATATCCTCTAAAGATGTACTATCGATATAATCATACTATTATTCAGTATCACCCATGCTAAGGATTATTCTAACACTCACTAGATCTCGAGATCTAACTATTCCTTAAAACCACGTCTGACTTCATTTGTAAATCATAAGCTGGAGCAGATACCATTCACGGTAATTCTACTACTGCTGAAAGTAGGATCACAACACTTATATCATTTTACCTGAATACCAACCACTTTACAATCTTCTGTATTCTGGTGTTTTGTACCTCTTTCCCTTTACTTCCCTTGCATTCCGAAACTCATACTTACCTTTCTAGGCTATCATTACCTTCTTTATGAATGGGTGAGGCAATTGCTCACACTGTAAAACTTTAACATAATGCTCGCGCATCTGGCGTAAACCTATTCTGGTAGGAATCTTTCATTACTCGTCACTGGAATTGAGTTCTTAGGACTCAGCTATGTGGCATGAATTGGAATCACAAAGAAGGATAACCAATCCTAAATGCCATGTATCCTCCTGATTATAAGTGTGGTGCACAACACACCTATAAGCAAGATTCTACTAGACACGACTTGCAGACTACCTAAGACATGACCTGCTCTGATACCATGTTTGTCACACCCCAAAATTGTGGAGGCGTGGGCGGCACCCAGTGCCTCACTACGCTTGAGCATACCAATATGTAGCTCGTATAACCTGTATCTCAATGAATAGCTTAGGCCAATGAAGCCGATCTATAAGCGTTGTACCGTAACTTAGGCCGACAAGGCCATACACTGAAATGGGTGTAAACAACAATCAACTTAACCAAAGTAGGATAATCCCATCATATGTAATATAAGTATCGCTATGCGGGATAATAAGGCCGCCATACTGACACTACTAGACATACAAAATATGTCTACAATCCTCTAAAGAGTGACAATTGTACTATGGCCGGGACAGGGCCCCAGCCTACCCATCATTTGTGTATACCCAAAGCACTAGACCTGGTAACTCTGAATGACATGGAGCTTACCATACTTACTACCTTACTGGTACTCAGCAATTTTACTGATGTGGTCCATTTGGCTTCCTATCTGAGCCTGCGGGTATGAACACAGCGTCCCTAGGCAAAAGGGATGTCAATATGAAATAATGTACCGAGTATGTAAGGCAACCGAAACTTATACTGAACTGAAGTATAAGATAAACTGAACAGTCGATAAATAATATTGCTACACTTACCTACATCTATCATCAACAGCTAAACGATACAATATCAAACTACTTATCCTCATGTAGGGCATCTAGACATATGTAAATAGCTCTAAAGGCAAATGCATTGCTTCGAAGGCAAGTGTATAGCCTCAAAGGCACTTTATATAGCCCCGAAGGCAATCTGTATCTGTTTATCCCCAAGGCAAGTGCACATCTGTATCTCCCCGAAGGCAACTGTATAGTTAATAGCCCCGAAGGCAACTGTATAGTCAATAGCCCCGAAGGCTATATGTGAATAGATAGCCCCGTAGGCAAGTACATACTTCTATGAACTCTACAATTATCCTTTCTGTCCACTAAATATATAAGTAACCATGCTAGTATGAAGGTAAAGTCCCGACAAGGGAAACTACTATGAGGCTATCAAGAACAATAAAGATTTGAGATCTTTGTGGAGGCGCTTATTTGTGCCCTTATTCAGGACTCGCTCGGTTGAGGATTCATGCCAAAATAAAGAAAGAGAACAACCTTTACATACCTTTATGGGTCTTCTTGAAAACCCAACCAACGCAGATCGTTTAGCGCCTCAACCTATGATGACAACAATTCTTCCGTTAACCTAAGAAAATACTGGTATATCATGTATATCGGGCGGCAAGCTCATTTTTATAATAAACCAGACAGTGCCTCTCCCATTTCTTTCACATCCCATAAAATCAAAACAACAAGAACAACAACTATCCCAACTCCATCAATTTCACCCATCAATACAACTTATAACAATCACAAACTACCCACACGATAATAATAACACCTTATACGATTTTCCACTATTAACCCTGTGTTTCTCATTTCACAATTTAGCTATAATCTGGATGAACATAAATATATTTAGAAGAGGATAATTCTTACCTTGTATTCCAAGAACTACCCTTCATCTACCTTACTTTACTTTGAAAAAAACCAAGATTCAATAACGTGGCAAAAACGGAATAATGAGATTCTTTATATTTTGTTGCTTCAACGATAATAATTGAGATACTTCGTTACTACCACTGTACTTCATTGCTGCCTCTGTTTAGCTATCTAAAGTAAAGACTTGCACAAAACATATATTCATTTTCTAGAAAACTAAACTTATTAAATATCTCGTGCATACCATTTTGGTGGAAGTTTTAAACTCTATGTTTTAAATAAAACCTTGAGTTTTTTGAATGCATGAGAATGACAATTTACTTAGCAGATCTTTAAACACTAAAGCAATTTAAATTATTTTTAAAGCATGCTATAGAGTCCGTAGGTCAATCGTATTCTACAAATCCTTAATACCGGAGTGCTAACACCTTCCCCTGGGATCATCAGAACCCTTACCTTGACTCTGGTTTAGATAGGATTTTTCAATTTTTGAATAAACCCTTTCACACTGGTTTTCCTAATTTACCTATAAATTAGGTGGCGACTCTAAACACAATTATCCGATCTAAGGCACCATCCAAATTCTTAGTAGCTCTTTATGCGCTCACCTGTATAAAAAGAAAATCGTAACAAATGGCGACTCCGTTGGGGATAAACTTAGGTTGTAACCATAAGGGTTCCAATACAAAATGTTTTTAAATAATATAATTTGCTTATGTTTTTAAATACCACAATTATAATTGTCACTCATGCATTCATCTTCCGCCAAATAGCATGCACACACACTTGCATCTGTGCACATAGGTGATTATGCAGATTTCGCAATCACCCTCTAGTATAAAACCAAAAACATTTCCTTGGAACACGTTGAAGACGGAGTTGGTACGCGGTCGTTCCAACAGTCGATAATGGTTCACCATGGATTGTCCGCTCGGGTTCCCTATGTCATTTGCTAAACCACTCTAGTACAACTAGGATAGAGCTGAGCCAAATCCCTTGAACTAGCGCATACTGACTTAGACATGTTCAGATATCTCAGACCTATCTAGACTTGACAGGTTGTCTCCCTCGTTTCGTAACAATCTCTGACCCGAAGGTACTACATCCAACTACTTTCTACGTAGAAACATTTATGTGCCTTATGTGACAAATCATTGTTCCTTGGGAGGAACTAACTATGATTTGATTTGTAGATGGCTCCCAATTTGAAATTCTACATGGTTGTAGAAGCACCTAAGATGTTGAAAGTTTAGTGGGCACGGTTGAGTGATGACCAATGAAAGGAAGTAACAAACTATCTAGGACATATTCCCTTTCTCATGACTATGAAAGGCAACCCTGAGCTCTTAGAAGTCCTTACTTGGTATTGGGATAACGAAAGAATGGTAATTAGATTGGGAGACTATAAGATAACCCTGACCTTAGAAGAAATTTGACACTGCATAGACAGTGTAGGAACCTGTTTGAGGCGGAGAAAGAAACCCGATCGCAACCTTCTAATACCCCACAAGCTGACTCCCAGCGAGATTCTTAAGATGTTGTCCTTAGCTAATGCCAATTAGATATTTGTCCCAACCGTAGATTTTAGGGATCTATACACCCGATTTGGGTCTACCCAAGGCTACATAGAGCATTCAGTAGAATTTCACTCCTTTGCCGCTTGGGAAGCTACCCGACCATTAGCCTTCGCTATATGCCTTTTAGGGACCATGGTACTTCCTAAAGACTGTCACCAAGCCATAGATACCCGGATCATCTTTGTGGCCCATGCTATCTTTAATGGAATGGCCAACAATAGGGATACCAAATAATACGACTTAGTCCCAGTCATCCTAGCCGATATCTACCAGCTTTAGGCCATTGCTGAAACTTACACATGTACTTCCATGGTTGTAACCTCCTAGTCTAATGGTGGATCATAAAACACCTCCACAAAATGGAGGTTCCATCATATCGAGACCCTGCTCGTAAATAGGATGACCTTCTAGTCACTTATCCACATTTCGAGACCCAATCCAAAGAGGGGTGTGCTTTCATCTTCTCTGGGCTCCGAGAGGATAGCATCCGATGAAGACTTCCCGACTTCTATTCTGAGACCATATGCATTAAAGTCCGAAAATGGACTTTCCTACCATTTAGGGGGATCCGAGGAATCCATCCATATGTACCTCTTAGGATCCTAAGACAGTTCAAAAGGGAACAAGTAATCCCCAAAATTAGAAATATAAAGGAGTATGTGTGTGACTGTGAGGAAGACAGGATTGAATGGTCTCGTGACATCATTCGAGAGTGGAATGGTCGAATCAGATGGGGTTTGAAGACTTTATCCGCTAATCCTCTTCGCCCAGGTCAGGACGAAGACTATGTAGATTGGCTGAGGGCACATTTGTAAGGAACCCTCACACCAGGTCCTAACCTTTACCAGACCAAACATGATCAGGATTCAAAAGTCGAGATCCAATCTCACCGCATTCAGAATCAAGCAGATGATCAAGATGCCAATTACTAAGATAAGATACAATATGATCAGCTAGTCATAGCCAGTTTGACCGAGGAGGTCGACTTCACTAAGGAGTATCTCGAAGATTTAGACACTCATATAAAGGAGTCTATGGATAATGCTAGATCGATGACACCCATAGAGAGGAGTCGATGGGTCAGGTCGATTTTGATATCTACTCATCTCTGGATTCAGGACACCCTTCGAAGGGCCAAGAAAGCTCGGACTGATAGAGCTTCATCATCAGCAACCGAAGGAGACTTTTGCTGATTTACTGCTTTATTCCTGCTTTGTAATCCCTTTGGGGAAGATATTATTACTTTTAATAAAATGATTATGGGAGCAATTGTTGATTAGCATTTGGCACATTCATGCTTCAAATGATTAGAAGCCTTAGAGTAACGAGGCATAAGAACACGGATATTATAATTGTCTATGTGATTCTGTGATATAAAATACCTATGTGCTTTCATGTATTCCGTCTTGAACTCTTAATTGGTCCTACATTTCGGACACCAAGCTAAAAGAAAAACAAAAGAAACACCAAAGTTGACTAATTTAACCTCCTCTTAAAGGTTGATTTGCTGCTAATGCAGACTATAAACAGTCATAGTGCCACCTCACCAATCATTGACCTTATAAGTAATGAAGAGACCAAGGAGTCACTTCAGATCAAGATTCACAAGATCGATGCACAAATTAAGTTGGCAAGAGCCAAAAAGAAGGAGGTTGATTACAAGACTAATGTGGTGAATGCCAAAATGAAAGAAGTGGATGAAATTTTAGAATTCGTGTAGAAGCTGACTGAAAAGTCTCCCTAAGTAAAACCACGATACCAAAGCCTTCATGAAGAGGCAAAAACCATGATGAATTATTATATCTTGATCAGTGCGAGGCGCCATAAGGGCCATCCCGTGAGCCATCTCCAATATGGTGGGTAATTTGCCTCAAAGCCTATGGATCCTACTTTAGAGTCACACCAATAGAAGTGTATAACATCGAGATTTTTTACATGATGAAATCCCTCGGACGGGCGGAAGCTATCAAACACCTAAGTGACCGAAATATGAGTAATAGTGCTAATATTGGTTCTGCTTGCTATATTTTACTATAGATTGCCATTGAGAAATGTGACGAACGTGGTGTTACACTCAAGAGCAGGAAAGTTAAGGTATGTAATACTAACTTTCTACGTGTGGGAACGTTAATGATTCTCCCCATGCTCTTTTACGACTATTATGAATTGCCTCAGAAATATAGTTAAGCATTAGTTCATGAAGAGCTTCAGAAATTCAATTCTTTAAATGATATAATTTCGTAATTCGTTTATGATCGTCATTCCGAAATTCGTGAACTAAGTATCAGTATAGACTTATGTCTGAAATCCCACGAGTCTCAGTTGTGAACACCTCAGATGCAAGTTAGTAATTATATATCATGTTTCAGATAATTGTATTCATGTATATCATTACGATTGTCATGAACCTATCCGTAATTCATGCATGCTAGTGTTATATTTTCCATGAGCTCTAAGATATCAGCTATGAACTCATATTGCTTCACTTCACGGATTTTTACATGTTTTCATGTCTCAAGAATTATATACATATACTTATACAAATTTTCATGAAAATCTATGTTATGTATATATGTTATAAACTATATTATGAATCATGTTTTGAATACCATGGGCATAGATGCCACTTATATTCATGTTCATATTTTTGGGAGTAGCATAGATTTACCAAGAAGGCTCATATGCCTGAAACTACGTATGCCAACGTAGGTAAGGATCGCTCTGCCAGTTAGAACAATGCCTTCAGATTATTGATTGGATCCTTTCATATCAGTTCATGTCTGGTACCTCTGCAAAGTACGAGATGACTTAGCTGATGGGACATAGATCAGACGCCACATACCCATGTGGTGAATTCATGACAGGTATACTAAGACTCTCCCACTTAAAATATTTTACTCATTTTATAGCTTGATCATGAAGATCATGGTTATGCACAGATTTCAGTTAAAATTACTACTTCAGTTGCATATTACAATTTACATACATATTTCAATTTATAGTTTTAGATTTCATATATCCATGTTATTGATTTGGGATGCCCATTCTCCGACCACACCACTTACAGTTATTTTATTCAGTTGCTTTACATATGAGTACAATTCAAATGTACTTGCGTCCCTTTTTTTCGGGACCTACACTTTACGGTGCAGGTACGGAGTTTCAGGACGACAGATCTGCTCGCTAGATATCTCATCGTATCAGCTATTAGTGAGCCTCATTTCATTCGGAGTGTTATCTTTATTTTATATTCATGTAATGTTATGAAGTAGAGGTATGTCGGGGCCTTGTCCCGGTTAACAGTTAGTTTTCAGACTCATATTCAGAGGTTTCATAGACTAATCTAACATGTCATGTCAGTTATTCAGACTTATTACATTTTCAGATTTATTTTCTCAGTTATATTTTCAGACTATAATTACAATATTTCATTTTACATGTTTTAAATTATTATTTCATGATTTTGATGCCCATGTTGATTAAGCAAGTCATGTGGTTCGCTCATTCTCAGGCAGTCGGGCACCGAGTGTTGTGTTACACCTAGGCCATGGTTCGTGGCGTGACATTTTTCTCCCTCCAACTTTCATTTTCTATTTGAAATTTCTTTTTATTTGTATAATTAGCATGGAATACGCAAGTGTCCAAGAACTAGTCTTAAAAATATATTTGGCTAAGCTAAAAATCTTAAAAGTTGAACCCATAAAGTTTAAATCCTGAATAAGAAAAATAGTAAAAGTAATAATATAGCTGTTAGGGTAAAAGTCGATGGCTTAAAACAGTCTGGAAGTCAGGTGGATTAGTCAGCCACGCTGCTCGCAAGTGCTGGCAACTGAATCTGTGCAAACATCAAGAAAACAGGGAAAAGGTGCCATGGTCCAAAACCTTTGGATATGACTAGCACTCATACCGTTAAACTCACGCCAAGCGAACCAATCCTACCATGCGTGTCATGCATCCTTAACAAAAGCACACTTATAAAACTATAATATGAAATACAAAATAGTAAGGTTTAAAATCTAAAAATTGAAATTGAAATTTGTCCCTTTGTTCATTAAGCGAAGTGAGCTTGACAAAGAGCCGGAACAATTTTTGGGCATCGTTTACTCTGTATGCCGCCAAAACAAAAGACAAGAGAGAGCAATATGTTAGGTGTTTTATCTGATTTTCTAACCATAATTGAGTTTTCCTTTTCCTTTAAGAAAACACAAATTTTTGACATTTGGCTAATCTTATTTCTTGGAAGAAAAAGTTTTTGACTCCTATAAATTAAGGCTCATTTGTTCTCACTTGGAAGCATACACAATGTAACCTAATGGGCTTGAAAGTCTTGTTTAGGGGGAGAATTTGTGAGAAACAAATGTTATCCAGACACTCTTTTCTCAGTGAATTTTGTGAGATTATTTGTCTTGATATTTTGTACTCTCTTTCATATATAGGATTCCTCATTGCTGTTGGAAATTTGCCTTTGGTGGGAGGTGCGTCCACCCATATTTAATGAATTAAACACTAGGGTTCCACATGTTGGAGGCTTTGTCTCTTCATACGTGCATAATCTACTAAGTGAGTAGATGACCGTAGGTCCAAGAATCGTCAAATTTCATTGAGAAATGAAAGAGATATTGGTCCACGAAGTAAGGTGTTTGAGGCATGGAAATATGGTATTGGACAAATCTACCACATCGGTGGAAAAAGGAAGAATTGCCCTCTTTATAAGTCTCAAAATTGGCTAAGGGTTCGGGACCCCAAGGGGTAACCCTGTGTTTGAAGGAGAGAGGACCTAGATGTGCTTGGGTTCAAGGCTAAGCCCACGCGCGCGCCGCCGCCTGCCGGGCTCGGGCTCGGGTTCGGGTCACGGGTGTTGGCTTTCTTCTGATAGACCCCCAAATTATTTAATATTTACAGTTTGGTCCCTGGAGTTTCTGGAAAGATGAATTTGGGAACGACGGAAGGCAGAAAGTTTCTGCCTAACCGTTTGGGTTAATTTTTGGAGCATTAATCAGCCATTACTTGGCTGATAAACTCCTCCATAAACAGCCCTCCTTCAATGGCCATAAAAAACCATTACTTGGCTGTTTAATTCCCTCCTTCAATGGCCATTAACAGCCATGTCTTGGCAGTTGAGAAGTCTCCCCTTATGCTATATATTGATGCCTTTTGGCTTAATTATGTGACACACAGAAAGGACAGAGGTATAAACCCTCAAAATGAATGTGAGGTAGGCGAAGAGGCAAAATCACCTTTCCATTTCGTCAAAGGAATAGCGAAAGAAGCACCGCTCCTCTAGAACTTAGTCACACCTACTTGGGTGATTTGAAGTTTATACAAAATAGAGGGGGGAGACAAGTACTGTGTGGCCTTCATTGATGATGGTACAATGTATTGCATCATTTGCTTGTTGAAAAGCAAAGATGAAGTTGTTGAAGCGGATAAGCGCTACAAAGCAGAAGTTGAAAATCAACTAAGCCTACGGATTGAGGAATTCATAGTGATAGAGGGGGAGAACGTGAAACATCGTTAATTAAACGACTACTCATTACTCACCTCAGTCTAATGATGTTAGCCAAGCGCAAAGTCGTACGCCCAAAATATGTGGGGCAAGGCGATCCTTACCGTTAATGCGATTCTCAATAGAAATACGCATAAGGATAAGGATAACTCCCCGTGTGAAACATGGAAAGGATCTTACATACAAATGTTGTGATATGGGTGGCTTGGTAAAAGTTGGAATACCGAAACAGGTCAAATTGGACCTAAGACTGTAAATTGCATATCCACTGGATCTGCAAATAACAGTAGTGCTTATCACCTCTTGGTGTCAAAGAATGTTGAATTCTTTGAAGATAACTTTCCTTGAAAAGGAAAAAAAAGTAATTGCTCGAGGTTAACAAGAACCCGTGAGGGCCTGACAGTCCGAAACTAGATGTTCAGTAACTACAGGACTCGGAAGTTGCTGTCTATCTGGAACTTAAAATTCCAGATCTACAGAACTGAGGGATTCTAGATATTGAACCGAGACGTTGCTAAGAGGGGACACAAACTTGTTCCAGGCCTTCTAGCTTGTATGGTTGAGAACGAACCATGGACAATTAATAAATAATTGTCATCTCCAGAAGTGCTGCTTTGGAAAGAAGCTACAAATAGAGAAATAGATTCCATCATATGGAACCATACTTGTGTAATGGTTGACCTTCCTCCGGGAAAAGAACCTTTGGGTTGTGAAAGAGGATACTCAAAAGTGAGTACTAAGTAGATTGATCTACTGACGAGTATAAAGCCTTGGCTACTTGTACATGTGCTCCCCTGTGAATAGCTTAACATCCAGGGCCATTGCAGTCTTGCGTGGCATGGATGTTGAAACAGCCTTCCTAACCGGAGAGTTGAAAGGAGAGGATCAGAGTTGGTTTGCTGGACTATTGGGCTTCTTCCTGAACTTTCATTTTGGTCCCTAAAATGTTTGCATTTTGGTCCTAAAAGTTTCAGATAAAATAGAAACAATGAATCTGATCACAGAAACATTGACTCTGAAGTTAGAAAGCCAACAGTTGAAAAAACAACAATCTGAAAGTGGAAGTTATATTGAAACAAAAGATACGGGTATCACATATGACATCTTAGGAATTGTATTTCTAAGACATCTAACGGACTGGTCTAACTCCAAACTCAGTTGTGAGATAATTGACAGTCTCGTTGAAGCCACCAATGGATATGAATCATAGAACTGATTAGAATCATGGTGCACCCATAGACAAGAAGCGATATGTGCAGGTCACATGTAGTTCAATGTATTGTACACACTACAACTGACCTGGTATCGGCCTACAAAGTAGATCAGTTTAACTAAGGGTCACTCGTGATTCTGGAAATAATCAATAGAAGGCATTAAGTCGGATATGACGATATCTGAAATATTCGCTTATCTACGGATTATGGTATTCTGGATGTCCAGCGGTTCTGGGAGAACACGTTGATGCAAACTGGACATCAGATGTGAAGAACACCAAAGTTACAAGTAAATATGTATGGTGGGTCTTGGAAAATTCTCTAAGCAAACTTGCATCGGCCGATTCATCATGGAATTGGAGTTTATCGCTTTATACAAAGCATGAAAGAAGTTGAGTAACTTCATGACTCCTTAGAGGACGTCCCTTATTGGGAGAAACCCGTGCCTTCAGCAGTTATACACTGTGGCTAGCCAGTCGGCTTCAGGAAGGACACGGATAATGACGTCTGGACATATCTGTCAGAGACATAAGACCGTATGACAGTTGATCATCACGGGTGTCACTTCTTTGATTACTAATCAAAGGATATAGCGGACCCTTATAACTAAGGGACTACCCGAAGATCAAGTGCTCTTCCTGTCTAGGGGAATGGTCTTAAAACCCAAACAATACGAACCTTTGTGGTGGTACCCCAACTATACTGACTGGAGATCCCAAGAATTTGGTTCAATGGGAAAACTAAGCTGCAAAAGGTTCAGTTGAGCACTTCGGTGGAAGTAAGAGCACTTCAGATGATGATTTCTGTAGGGAAACATGAATCCAAAGTTGTTCCCGTGATAGACATTAAAGTGCTACCTGCATGGTGGGTGAAGGTTAAGCTTCCAAACATTTAACGATCCTCAAACGGTTGAGGTTAAAGTTGGGGAAACTTTTAATGATTCCTAACACTTGTGAAGTGGGGTATAGCAGGATACCTTGTAGGAGATCACCTATTTAAGTGCGAGGACAGTCCACCTAAATTAAACGCACTTAAGAATCCAAGTGTGTCCACGGCCACAACGGACAGAACAATAAGAAAAAAATGAATAAGGAGAGTTATTGTGTTAGTATCATTGTCTTGGCTTACACTAAACATTGACGGTTCAAGACATCACGTTCACCACGCAGTAAGTAAGTCCGATGATATTCAACTAGGGAAGGTTCAAAGCAGAAGCTACCTCTCTTGATACAATATCTTTTCGCTAAAAGATTGCTGAAAGTAGGCACCATGTGTGTGCGCCAAAATTTCTTTCAAGAGGGGATTATTGGAAATTTGCCTTTGGTGGGGAGGTGCGTGATGAATTAAATACTAGGGTTCCGCATGTTGGAGGCTTTGTCTCTTCAGACGTGCATAATCTACTAAGTGAATAGATGGCCGTAGGGCCAAGAATCATCAAATTTCATTGAGAAATGAAAGAGATATTGGTCCATGAAGTAAGGTGTTTGAGGCATGGAAATATGGTGTGGGACAAATCTACCACATCGGTGGGAAAAGGAAGAATTGCTCTCTTTATAAGTCTCAAAATTGGCTAAGGGTTTGGGACCCCAAGGGGTAACCCATGTGTTTGAATGAGGGAGGACCTAGATGTGCTTGGGTTCAAGGCTAAGCTCACACGCGCGCCGTCGCGCGCCCGTCCCATCCCGTCCCGTCTGGTCTGGGCTCGGTTCTCGGGTCTCGGGTCTCGGGTCTTGGGTCTTGGGTCTTGGGCTTCTTCTGATAGACCCCCAAATTATTTAATATTTACAGTTTGGTCCCTGGAGTTTCTGGTAAGATGAATTTGGGAACGACGGAAGGCAGAAAGTTTCTGCCTACCGTTTGGGTTGATTTTTGGAGCATTAACCAGCCATTACTTGGCTGATTAACTCCTCCATAAACAGCCCTCCTTCAATGGCCGTAAACAGTCATTACTTGGGTGTTTAATTCCCTCATTCAATGGCCATTAACAGCCATGTATGGACAGTTGAGAAGTCTCCCCTTATGCTATATATTGATGTCTTTTGGCTCAATTGTGTGACACACAGAAAGGCCAGAAAAATAAGACAATACACTATATACACAGAGACAAACAGAAAAAACGTGAGCAGCAGAAACGTGTGGACAAACAGAAAACTCTTCCTTCCTTTTTCATTCTTTAGCAAGTCGTTTCGTGTTTGTTTTCTTCGTCAGAATCAACCTATTTGCTTTGTAGTGTTGATTAGTTGTTGTTTTATCTTGGGAGACTATTATCCGTTAACGTAAAAGCATATATACGGGGCAATCTTGTCTTAAAGACAGAGAGCCATCTCTCGACTCAGCCACAGTTAACAATCCAGATTTAGTGTTTCTTGATTTCAGGTTATCAAAATTCAAGACTCAACAACCTTGCGGCAGTTGTGAATATTGGCTTGTTTGTTTATCCTTTCGAACACTTGTAATATTTATTTACTTTCCGTACTGCTTTACATATCCAATAATTTCTGCATGTTGGATATAGGTGAATTGATCAAACCACATTAAATTTTTGTCTCACTTTGATATATTTTTCTTTTGCTGTCTGATTTATCGTCTTTCATAATTTTCTTTGTTAATTACTGCATGCACTTGTTTATTTCGGTCCTAACATGATTTTCTCTGTAAGGATTCCATTCAGATTGAGCTGCATATAAAATTGACTAAAGGGTTGAATTTCGACCATTCCGCCGCACTTTTGTAATGTTTTATAAAAGATTATTTAGTGCACAAAAGAATGAATTGAACAAACCCTATTAAAATGAATACTCCATACTAAAATAAAATGAATCCAAACCTTTCAATGTTTTTTTATTTGACTTTTTCTATATATTATATATATTCCGTTAGAGTTTAGAAGTTAGGGAAGTCATATTAGCCATGGCTTTGATATGGGCAATACTAGTAGTAGTTTCTATTGTGTATGCCTTGTATGAGCTGCTAAATATCCAGAAGAGGAAAAGGTATCCTCCAGGTCCAAAAGGGCTTCCCATTTTAGGACATCTTCACTTGTTAGGTAAAAATCCACACAAAGATTTACAAAAGCTAGCGAAGAAACATGGTCCAATTATGTATATGCGACTAGGACTAGTACCTACAATTGTTGCCTCTTCTGCTGATGCAGCCGAGAAAGTCCTCAAGACATATGATCATATCTTTGCTAGTAGGCCTCATAATGAGGCATGTTATTACTTGGCTTATGGCCAAAAGAATCTGATATTTGCAAAGCATGGAACATATTGGCGCAACATGCGCAAATTAACCACTGTGCACCTTTTGAGTAACCAAAAGACCAATTCATTTCAATCCATGCGAAGGAAACAAGTTGAGCTTATGATCGAATCACTTAAAAAGGAGGCCCGTGATTGCCTTGTTGTTGATCTTAGCGCAAAGGTTGCGTCATTGAATGCTGATATAACTTGCTTGATGGTGTTTGGGAAGAAGTACATGGACGAAGATCTGGACAAGAGGGGATTCAAAGCTGTTATTCAAGAGGTTGTACATTTAGTTGCAAAACCAAATCTTGGAGATTTTTTCCCCTACCTTGGTGTAATTGATCTCCAGGGACTCACTCGCCGACTTAAGGATCTTTCAAAGGTGTTTGATGAGTTTCTTGAGAAGATTATCGATGAACATGTCCAGTCTCATGACCAAAACCAATCCAAAGACTTTGTGGACACCATGTTGGACATTATGCAATTAGGAGAAGCAGAATTTCAGTTTGACCGTACCCATATAAAAGCTGTCCTCCTCGTACGTTACCCGTTATTTCATCCCATTAATTTATACTTCTGTTATTATAAGGTCATCATACAATTAGATTTGTGTATACTAATTAATTTCCCATGTTTCCTTTTCTATAACAGGACATGCTTGTTGCAGCAATGGATACTTCAGCAACAACTGTAGAATGGATATTGACGGAGCTTCTTAGACAGCCTCATGTGATGAAGAAACTCCAAAAAGAGTTGGAAGAAGTGGTAGGCCTTGAAAGAATGATAAAAGAATCCGACTTAGAGAATTTGAAGTACTTAGACATGGTTGTAAAAGAGGGCATGAGGCTGCATTCCGTAGTGCCACTAGTGCCTCACGAGGCCATGGAAGATTGTGTAGTCGATAGTTTCCACATACAAAAGGGATCTCGGATAGTAATAAACTTTTATGCTATTCAGAGGGATCCAAATATTTGGCCTGAGCCTGACATGTTTTTGCCCGAGAGGTTTGTTGGAAGCAGTATAGACGTTCGTGGACGTGACTTCCAACTTTTACCATTTAGCTCTGGTAGAAGAAGCTGCCCTGGAATGCAGTTGGGAATTATCCTTGTCCGCCTTTTTGTCGCACAATTGGTGCATTGCTTTGATTGGGAGCTTCCAAACGG
The DNA here is from genome assembly GCA_029783415.1 of Anisodus acutangulus. Lineage (NCBI taxonomy): Eukaryota > Viridiplantae > Streptophyta > Magnoliopsida > Solanales > Solanaceae > Anisodus > Anisodus acutangulus. The sequence continues at coordinate 34,428,309 of CM056504.1, forward strand.
TATGAACCCTTGTGATTTGGACATTGATGAGCAATTTGGAATGGTAACATCCAGAGAAAAGCCTTTAATGGCTATTCCTACTTACCGTCTAAACGATGCTTAATCATCCATGCCTAATTAAGTTCAGATGATGCCCCTTGCTCAAAAGATTTATCGTATTGTACATGTATATTATAAGCTAAAAATAATAAAACTCATTATAATAACAAGGGTTGAATTCCCTTGATTTGAACACAAGCTTGATTAATCTATTTTCATAAAAGTCTAATCCCTTAATGAGATTTCTGATTCAGCCACTGATTAGATTACTATTTTGATTATATATAGAGTTGATCTTTTCGTTCTTATTTCTTTCGGAATGTACCTTAATACTTCAAAGTTAAAAGTTGCAAATTGTATATCAAACCATGGGAAAAAATTTGTCGCTTTTGGGAAGCTTTAATTTAATCCATAATTACATGGTGTTAAATTATGTGGAATGGATTTTTGGGTTATTTCGTAAGTTTGGTTATTAATATTATTATGATCAAACACTTATCATCATGCCAAAAGTTATAGTTGATAGCAATGACTCAATTCTATTGTTTAATCAAGTCTATCAAGTAAGCGCCATGTTCAACCATTTCACCAACCCCGACCATCTTCGACCCTCACCTATGCCTCGTCACAAGTAGGATGTTGGTGTTACCCAACAATTTTTTTAATGACTCAATACATATATAATGGATCAAAGATTGATTTGGCTTGACAAACAATGGTGAAACTTTGTCACGTGAGAGAATGCAAGTTTAAGGCATTTATATAGGGTGATTAGATTATAACTTGCACATCAATACCTTAAGTCTAAAGCTAAGTTTATTTGTTAGCTACAAACAGGCGGATTTTGAGCGGGATACTCATTGCTATTGGCCTGATTCATAAATCATACTCCCTCCGTCCCAATTTATACGAAGGTTGACTAATTTGTGGAGTCAAATAACTTTTTCTTTTATTATGATTTTCTCCAACTTTTTTCATATATTTTAAATTATTAATTATGCAGACTTATAAGGTACCTTTTATGTAGTTTTCAAATATGTAAATTTTATTATAAAATACTTAAAAAATCTATGTTTAAAATTGAGTAAAAAAAAAGAGTTATTCGACTCCCAAAACTGGTCAATCCTCATATAAATTGGAACAGAGGGAGAAAATAAATAGGTTGAATATCTAAAGACTTTCTAAATATAACATGGATTATTAGTTACACACCTAAATTATTATTAGTTTTAATTACTCTCATGAACTCGACTATCTCATATCCTTTACTCCCACCCCCTCCCAACATGATCTCATCCTAAGCAGAGGCAGATTCATGATTTAAACTTTATGCATTTAATCTTTCAGGATTTTTAGTTGAACCCATTGTATTTAAAATTTATGAATTTATGTCTACTATTTATTGTAATTTTAATAAATTTTTACACATAAATTTATGTTTCGCATCGAACGTTAGGGGTTCAATTAAACCCCAACCTTGAATGTTACATACGCCCCTGATCCTAAAAGAGTGGGATACACGCGCCTGACATGGTTATTGGAGAAAAGGATTCAATCATTTGAGTCATCTCTAATTAAAGAGGGACTTGTTTGCCTCACCACCCCTGTAGGATGGGGTAGAAATGGATTTCCAACTCGAAGAACTATCTCCGGCATCAGGGTTGGCAGCGAGTGATTTGCACGCGCAACCTCCAACTTGCGACTCTCTCTCACTTCGGCGCATGCTAGGACAGATTGATCATGACTTATATCTCTGGTGTCGCCTCGTCATTTCCTGCGTATCTCAGGTTTATTTTGGTATTAAAACTATTTGGATATTTGTTCATCACTTCCAGCTGCCCTAGCGAACGAAGTTTAGTCTTCTTATCGAGATGAGCATGAGTGGTCAAGCCCTGCAATGAGATCATGCGCCCTAACCTAAGCCTGGGCTACTGTTGCGTGTTCCGATCCTTCTAGTGAGCGTTAAGGATGTACTTGCTTTTCCTTTTTTTCCGTCGAGATTGAGTTGGTGTTCAGTGTACCTCTTGTATAGCCTATGCTTTGCAAGCCTACATAGGGTACAAGATCGAAAAGAATGCGAAGTTCGTTTGTCTCTATTGTTAAGAATGGATCTTGGGCCTAACTCAACCCAAAAGCTAGCTTGTAGGGTGAGGATTATCCAAGTCCATATAAGGAGTCCATGTTCCAATTTCATATCCGATGTGGGACTCTTAACACTCCCCCGCACGTCCAGACCTCGTTAACTGGAGCATGGATAATATAATTTGGGGACCAACATCGGTGAACAAAAAATTGGAATGGACATGGCTCTGATATCATGTTAAGAGTGGATCTTGGGTCTAATTCAACCCCAAAAGCTAACTTGTAGGATGAGGATTGTCCAAGTCCATATAAGGAGTTCATATTCCCATTTCATATCCGATGTCGGACTCTTAACACTTATAGCTTATGCAAATTCGATATAGTACTTATTTTTTGTGCTTTTACGGCTGCTGGCTTCAGTTAGGGTTCGAATAATTGTTGTATTGTGAGTTGCGTGTTCTGTATTGCTAGTTCCTTCGTTTTTTGTCATCACTGCTATTGACTGGAATAAGATAGTCGACTCTTCACTATGTGATTATTTTGGGTGATTTGTCTGCTATTTATTGAAGCTTGAAATTATTGATGGGCCTTCTGTTAACTTGGTGACTCTTTAAGTTTTTTTGTTTTTGTTGTATTATTGGTCATTGAGGTACTGCTTTCCAAATAGTCTATTGAGCTAATTTATGGGTTGAGTTAGACCGAAGTGTCATATCTTACATGTACCAGAGCCAGAACCATCTCTCTTTAGGCTCCCGATCCATGTTCCAGTTGGGCCTGGGTGTGAAGGGGGAAGGGAGGGTGTTATAGTGGATTAGAGTCCACATTGATTGTGTAATGTATTGGTGGTCTGCTCATATGGATTTGGACAATCATCTACTCTACAACTAGTTTTTGAGATTGAGTTAGACTCAAGTACCATATTTTACCCAATGGAAATTTCAGTAGAAAACTATAACGCATAAAAGTCTTTCAATTTGATGCCACTCTTTTAGTTAAGCTCTAATCACAGTGGATCTCATGTTTGTGAACTCTACATAACAGATCCTCTTCAAAAGGAAAAATAGAGAGCAGTGTATAAATTAAAGTCAAGAAAGACAACTATGAAGAATGGAAATGTTTATTGTTTTCTCATGTCCTTACACGAGTGTTGACTTTGAAATTTCAAATGAAAGCTAAAGCACACAAATAAATATATCCTTTCCCTTTGAATTTTCATTTTGATGTTTACTCACTAAGTGAATGTACCTTTAGTCTAATTTGTAAGAATCGTTTGTTAATGATCCATTCAAGGCGGCATCATTTGTCTTAAACTACATAAAAAGTAAAGTTTTAACTAGAAGATAGCGTAAATGACGTTACAATTTATTTCATTAATGTTGGAAATTTTACTAATGTGAATTGCATTTATCCATCTTTAATGACTTAAACACGTGGGCCCCGCATGCCGTAAACATTGTTTCTTCGCACATGCCTAATCTACTAAGTGAGTAGATGATGTTAGTGCCAAATATCGCCAAATTTCGTTGAGAAATGAAAGAGATATTGATACACAAAGTAAGGTGTTTGAGACATGAAATAGAGAGCAGTATACCTGAATATCGACACTTGCTTCAAGCCAAGGTTTCGACATATACGCATCCTCTTGTTTCAAATGCCCTCACTAAAAGAAAGTCCCTTTCTCACATGTATTTCAATATTTTGAACTTTGGGACATCTAGAGAAGTACACTCACCCTCAGAAAGATGTTCAATGCATTTAATTGTGATATCATAGGTTTGGCCGTCATGTGAGTATCCACTAATGTGAGAACCCTCTGTATAGGATTATGTAGGGCTTGTTATGAGTTTGTAATGTAGGCTTGGGAAAAGGAAAGGATATCATTTGGGTAAGGAGTGACTAATCCTTCCATGAGCATTGGAATATGTCTGCACTTGGTATTTGTGTGCCTTGATGCCGATTTGCTTCTTTTTGCCCCCTTTGTTTTGTACTGACTTTTTTTTTGAATATTTCGTCTGGAGCTTTTTCCCCTTTTCGGAGTTATTTCCTTTTTTTTTTTTGATATTGTCGGGGCTTTTTGACTTCTTCTTTTTGTGTGAAGTTGTCATTTTGTTTTGTTTTCTTTTCCTCTTTTGGGAACATTGCAACTTCAACTCGGATCTTTTTCAGCAATTTACACATTTCTGATGCGCTCAAGGAGGTCGGGCCAAGAGAGGGATAGTGCGTACACGCACTCAGAAAGGGTATAGGCATAAGATGTGGTTGTTAAAAAAAAACAGGCTTCAGGCTCGAAGGGGAAGTACTATGGATAATGTTATTTGGTACGCTGGAAAGGCTCAAACGGATCAAAGAAAGCCTACGATCCTTTTCTATACCAAGTGTTACTCAGGATTTCGTCTCAACAAACATTCGAGCCAAGTTCTAGATCACAATGCAATGCAATTGAACTTATTCTAAAAATTCACCACACGATGCACATGAAACGATGAGGTTGGCTTCGTTCATATCTTGGAAGCATGCAAAACAATTTTTAAGTGTCAACACAGGCGTGAATGAGAGGTACCAAAAGAATTAATGGTTTACCACGAAGTCAGTCTTCTCCACTTGTTCTTTCCTATGCACACTCCTAACTGTGTTGGTATCAACCAAGTCAATTGGGTTGCTTGATGGATATTCTAAGTTGTTTATGGATGAAATTGGTTAATTCAAGGTGTTTGTTGTTGTTCTGGTAGTTTCGTACTTATGGAAGATGGAAGAAATAGGGGAGATATTGTCCGATTCATTATAAGCCGCAATTGGAAAGCCGCAATGATTGACGAATATAATGCTCATATTGATAATAAGACGTGGGACCTAGTACCCCATCCACTTGATGCTAACATTATTTGTTCTATGTGGATTTTTAGACACAAAAAGAAATATGATGGTTCTTTTGAGAGGTACAAGGCTCATCTTGTAGGTGATGGCACGTCTCAACAGGTGGGAGTAGACTGTGATGAAATATTCAGCCCGGTCGTGAAGCCCGCAACCATCCGAACCGTCCTCAATATTGCCCTATCCATATCTTGGCCCATTAATCAGCTTGATGTCAAGAATGTCTTCTTACATGAGGATCTTCATGAAACGGTATATATGCATCAGCCTACGGGTTTCAGAGATCCTATTCATCCGGATTATATGTGTCTATTGCGGAAATATCTCTATGGATTGAAACAGGCTCTTCAAGCATAGTACCAATGGTTCACCAATTATGTCTTCTCTATCAGTTTTTCACAAAGCAAATCCGATCATTCCCTGTTCATCTACAATAAGGGTCCAGAAATGACTTACCTCTTATTATATGTTGATGACATCATTCTAACCACATCATGTGATGCCCTCCGCCGGTTCATTATGTCTCTTCTTTCCTTTGAGTTTGCTATGAAGGATCTGGGGGCCCTGAGTTATTTTTTGGGAATCTCTGTCACTCGACATTCTGGAAGCCTATTTTTGTGTCAGAATAAATACACCAAAGAGATCCTTGACCATGCATGCATGATATCTTGCAAACCATCCCACGCGCCAATGGACACCAGTTCTAAGCTCAACGCTAATTTTTGCCTGTCATATTCATACCGGACTCACTATCATAGACTGGCACGAGCCCTGCAGTACATTACATTCACGAGATCAGACATATCCTATGTCGTGCAACAAATTTGCTTGCACATGCACAATCCGACGGAAGCACACATGCATGCCCTCAAACGTATTTTATGATACGTCCATGGCACACTTCACTTTGGATTACATCTATACGTGTCCTCGCTCACTGGTCTCACTGTTTATTCTGATGTTGACTGAGGTGGATGTCCTGACACCCGACGCTCCACGTCTAGTTACTGCATTTTTCTTAGAGATAACATATTGTCTTGGTCTTCCAAAAGGCAACATACACTATCCTGATCCAGTGTCGAAGCAGAGTACATAGGTGTTGCCAACGTCGTCTCTGATTCTTGTTGGATTCGTAACCTTCTACTTGAGCTTCATTGCCCGATTCAAAATGCAACATTGGTCTACTGCGACAATATTAGTGCGATATATCTTTCCGGCAATCCCGTCCAACATCAGCGCACTAAACACATTGAGATGGTCATTCATTTGTTCGCGATAAAGTGGCTCGGGGTCAAGTTCGTTTCCTTCATGTGCCTTCCAGTTATCAGATTACCGACATCTTCACCAAAGGACTTCCGCGCATACTGTTTGATAATTTTTGAGCCAGTCTCAGTGTTCGTGAACCTCCTGCTTCGACTGCGGGGTGTAATAGAATATTTCCCGAATATTCTTACATTAATTGTATATCTTCTATTTTTGGTAGAATTATATTCCTTTTGAAATTAGATTGATTAGTTACCTAGTTTATAGCAAGGTAAATATTTTTGTAATACTATATATATTGTAACTCATTTATCAATAAAATCAAGAAACATATTCTTTAATTATTCCTTCAAGTCGTCTTCTTCTATTTTGAAGTTTGAACTTTATAAAGTAAAGTTTTTACTAGAAGATAGTATAAATTAAATGGCGGTACAATTTATTCCCTTTATCTTGTATATTAAAAGGAAAATTATTCACAGAGTACTAAGTTAATATTGAAAACTATAGGTGCTGATTTGTGATATTATTTCCATTTTGTTGGGTTAAAAAGTAATATTCATGTTTATCATTACAAATCTAAATATTATTGTGTTAGAACTAAAGTGAAAAATTTAAAACTCCATTGTTGGAGTTTTTTAAAAGATTGTAAACTACAAATGGGTTATTGAGATTTTTGACAAATTGATAATTAAGGTTCGTTAAGGATGCCATTTTGAAGTTGTGGTTAAAATTTAAAGCTATTCGACAAAGATTTAACTCATTTCGAATGGAGTTTCGTGGTTGAAATTTGTAGGATACGAAATTGATATTTTGTATAAGATTATACATATAATCTATAATAGTGTAAAGGTGTATATAAACACCTCTAATACACTATTATGCATTTTTATATAAGTTTGATATGTTATTTACAAAAAACGTATAATGTTGTGTACCGGATGTATATATATACACTGTTGCAGATTTTTTTTATTATATGAGTGTAAACTAAAAATATGATTATATGGTTGTAATATATTTTGTTGGGTTGTATATTTTGGAAAAAGTTCATAAAATTAATGCTAGAGTGAAATAGCATATTCTTTGGAGTTTGGAGAACACATAAAAAAGAAAATTATTCCATAAAAATGGAAATTGGAAATTTACTAATGTGGAATTAAGTTTATCTCATTATTTATGACTCGAACAATTGGGGCCCCCGCACGTCGGAAATGTCGTTTCCATACACGTGCACACGTAGTGCCAAGTATTGTAAATTTTATCAGTGAAAGAGATATTGGTACGTAAGTGAGACGTTTGAGACATAGAATGATGGACAGTTATTGGTCAAATGACAAGTATTCCACGTTGGTAAACGAATGAAGAAGTGTACGAAGTGTAAGATGAAACGAGTCAGAAATTGCCGCGAAGGGCCGCGGTACAGCCCCATCGGAGCCGAGGCGCCGGAGGCAGAATGAGGTAACGAGAAGCTGAAAATTTCTTACTCTTGGGCAGGTTTCGGAGCATTGAATCTCCATTACTTGGCACATGAATTCAACCATTATTTGGGTGATTGTAACCCCTTAATAAGTTTCATTACATAGCTATTGAAAGCCATTAGTTGGCTAGTTGAGAGGTCATCCTCCTTACACTATAAATTGAGGCCTTTGGCTCAATTGTTCAACACTTAGTAAATTTTCTGAAATCTTCTTCTTCCTCTCTAGCATCATTTCAATATTCAAAGTTCTTCAAGAGTAACACTTGAGTTTTCTTTGCTCATTTGTTAAGTTGTTGTTTTATCTTGGGAGACTATTGCCCATAGCGTAAAAGAATTTATACGGGACAATCTTGTATTGAAGACAAAGTGACATCACTCGACTCGACAGATCACAAGGAGTTTGTAATCATTCTTATTTCCAATTTGTTGTAATCTTGAGTAGTTTATCCTTTCAAGCATTTGTAATATTTACTTACTTCTCATTTCCTGCAATTGTTGTACCTACAATTTTAAGACAAGATTGTTGTAAGTGCTAAGAAAGATGACTGGAAGAGAATAACTCGCTTCTGATTCTGCTACTGCTGCTACTCAAGGCACACCCAATGCGTTCACTGCTGCTCAAGGCACACCCAGCGCCTTTTTTGCTGGTCAGGGGAACGTTACAGTTCCTCCACCCTCTGGATTCCACCATGAACGCCCAAAAAAGTTCATGGGCTCCACCTTCAAGAGATGGCAGCAGAAGATGTTGTTTTACTTGACTGTTATGGGAATGGCTCATTCCTAACAGAAGATCCTCCACAAGCTGGAGATAAAGTGGACCCTCAGACTAATGAAACGACTGAAAGGGGTCAAGGTATCCATGTCGTTAATAGCATGAAGATGGTTCTTGATGCATGTAGTCATGGTGACTTCATGTGTAAGAACTACATTTTGAACTGCCTGTCATACCCACTCTACACGGTATATTGCATTGTAGGTACTGCCAAAGATTTATGGGAAAAACTGCAGAAGAAGTACAACACACAAAATGCTGGTACGAAGAACACAACAATAACAACATCAAATTCAAGTTACAATATAGTTTTCATACTTTCTCACTTAGCAACTTAGATATGATTTTGATTGAATCAAATTCATCTAAAGGAGGAGAATTTTTACCTTATTTTCCAATATCTCCTCTTGTTTCACCTTACTTTACTTTGAAGAAAGTTTGAATTCAACAACATGACATTATGGAGCAACAAGATCGAACGGTGAGCAAACCCCGTAATTTATTCTTCATATGTTGTTACTTCAATGATAACAATTAGGAACTTTGTTGCTGCCAATGTACCTCGTAAGAAAAATCTTCAAGTAACGTATGGCCTCTAAAATATATTGAAATGTTGCTGCACATATTTGTTATTCAATTTGTAATGCTACTAAGAAAGATTTTAAGTACAATCTCCTTTGGTGGACCGTGGGCTCCACATTACTCAACCAATTAATTGTTAGTCATTCATTACTATCACAATACGTGTCTATAACATGATTCCATATATAGCAATAGTCATATGTTGCTTTACTACATAGTCCCATGTGGATGACAAATATAAAACTTATCTCATCATTCCTTTCTGATTAAATCATTTTATCTGCCACCACAATTGGTACTTAATTCCTTGTTACAAATTCACTTAAATACGAATTACTTTTGACACACTTCATATAATCATTATCATGATTATGTTATATAATATCACTTTGTAGCCTCCTTTGGCACCTACAAGATATCATTTTTAATTCCCGTCGTCACACTTATTAAGTCCTAAATTATTTCGGAACTGCATCCTTTTATATACTAAGCTCTTTATTTGCATACATGAATATAACATAAATCCTCCAAGGCTCGGGTCTACTTGCATACGTCTAGCGGTTCAAAATATCGCCCGAAAGTATGGAGTGTTACACGTGTCTACGAATTTATCGACCACATCATCCACCCAAATCAAAGTCCACCGAAACCCCCTCAACTTCGACTTCTGATGATGCACTTTGGTCTCGTTTAGATATTGTTTTCCTCAAGTGGATATACGACATGGTCTCAAATTATCTATTGCACACAATCATTTAGACCGATGCTATTGCCCGCCAAATATTGGAACGTTAGGAAAGTATTTTTCACGACAACAAAACTCAACGTGCGTTAAACCTTGAAAATCAGCTCAAGACGTTCTTCATGATGACTTCCCAAATGTGTTTGCATATTATCAAGAACTCAAGATGTTTGCCGACCAACTCTCCATTGTTGGCGCACCAGTCACCAATCAACGATTGTTCATGCAACTTATTGTAGGCTTGAACCAATCCTATGACGGTGTTTCTACCATCCTCCAACAATGCATGTCGTTACCTCCATTTTATGAGGCCCATTCAAAGCTAATTCTTTAGTAAACTCGGAAAATGAAGCGTAGCACCACTTAAGCCAACATTATCGATGCCGCCCTTACCACCACCGTCGGGCCCTCTACCGATGGCAGGACAATTCCGGTAGCCAGCACCGCTGAACCGAGGACCCGCAGCAGCTCGCAACAACCATCGAGGCCGGCAAGGGCTCAACGGACGAAATTCCGACAGCAACAGCGGCGGGAAGGGGCAGCCCTAGCTGGTAGGAAATAGCTAGCAGCGATCGTGGCAGTGGAAGCAGCCTCCGCCGTGGGATGCCTACCCACTATGAGCCGTATGGGCCCTACCATCATTGGCCTCTCCTCCTTGCCCGTATCTGAAATCCTCGTGGACTCCACCTCCGAACCGACATGCCCAACTTGGCATACTTGGCAAACGTCCACAACAGGCCTACAACACAGGGGCCCCCGTCCTCAAATTATGTCATCCACACTTTAGTTAACGGGGTCTGGACGTGTGGGGGAGTGTTAAGAGTCCCACATCAGAAATGGAATAGGAACATGGACTCCTTATATGGACTTGGAAAATCCTCACCCTACAAGTTAGCTTTTGGGGTTGAGTTAGGCCCAAGATCCATTCTTTACATGGTATCAGAGCCAGACCCATTCAAATTCTTTGTTCACCGATGTTGGGCTTCCAAATTATATTATTCATGCTCCAGTTAATAATGTCTGGGCATGCGGGGGAGTGTTAAGAATCTCACATCGGATATGGAATGGGAACATGGACTCCTTATATGGACTTGGACAATCCTCACCCTACAAGCTAGCTTTTGGGGTTGAGTTAGGCCCAAGATCCATTCTTTACAAACACGATGCTTGAGAATTAGAGTAAAGGTATGTTCACTTAATGAGTAAACATGAAAATGGAATTGAAGGTTAAGAAATCAATAATACAATGAAAACCTTACCAAACTACCTCTATTTAATCAAAATAGATTATTTTTTTCCTTTTGATTAAAGCATGCATGAATAATAATCATTTATGTCTTGAATAAAGAACTTGTCAATAAATATTTCTTGAATATATAGTTTGTCAGTTTTTGTCTAAGAATATAGTAGGAAAAACTAATCAATTTATGTCTTGAATTCCGATAACACTTATTTTGAGATAATTTTTTTACTAATGTAATATTTATCATGAGACGGAGGAAGTATATATGTGGAATAAAATAGAGCATGCATGAAGCCGCCAAGCATATTAAGAAGTGTTGCGTAAAACTCTTATCAATTTGTTCTTTTCGAATTTGAAAGCTTGAAAATGAAAGGAACTTATTTTTAATAACAGGCACACGTTGGGACAACACGCATATTCAACATTGACATACTACAGGAGACCCAAAATGATAGTGACTAGATTCTATATCAAATCAACAATTGCATTGCATGACATGACATGTATGTTCCACATAAAATTTTATCGTTTAACTATGTTTTATTAATATATTCAAACTTATATTTAGTTTGGTGGTTGTTATGATCCGAACTATTCACGATTTGGTTTGGGTTAGTATTTTCCTTAATGATAATCAAACCAATTAAGTTAGTTTTTCAAAAATTAAAATCAAATCAAATCAATTAAGTCAGTTTTTTATGCTTCATTTTTTGTTTTTTTTTCAAATTTTTTTATTTTATCATTTTTAATATAAAATATATGACTATATGTTTTCAAACATATATTAGATTGACTATATTCCAACTTAACACTGACAAAATCAATTACTCTTTAAAAAAAAGTTCATATATTTGATGGCTTCATGCGTTGTTCTCCACACTTCAGATTTCAACCGTCAAATCTTAAAATTTAGTGGTGTCGATGAAAGCTTTTAGGGGTGTAAGCCTGATTCTTATTGCATGCCCACCTTTTTCATTTCATATGGTAAATTTTGAATTTTTATATATTTATTTTCTTATATTTTGAAGGGAAAAAACTCAAATATGTCATCGAATTATTGGATGTGACTCATTTATGTCACTCATTAATAGTTTAGCTCATTTATGTCATTACTGTTATCAAAATGACTCATTTTTTCATTACCAAAATGACATTGTATAATCTGCGTTAATGAAAAATGGCATGAATAAACCATGTTGATAACGGCGTTGACATAAATGAGCCAAACAATTGAGAATGACATAAATGAATCATTTCCGATAATTCAATAGCATATTTGAGATTTTTCCTATTTTGAATTCACTAAGTGAAATATTGATTCCGCTACTGATTCCTGATGCCTACATCCATAAATTATGCCAATCATAAAGTTGAGAGGGGATATTGCGCAAGATATCCAAAACTATATATTCTTATGTGACTTTTATTTTAATTTACAAAATTAGAAAATAAAATATTTAAATTAACTTTTTCACTTTCATTAGCCGATTTGAAAATGGTATATTTGAGCCATTTGTAATAGCAAGAGTATATATAGGAAACTTTTTCGGAAGGTAGAATAGCTCTAAATCATATAATATGGGGTATATTTGGACCTTTAATTTTTAGAAACTAACTCCCATGTGCTATAATTTAATATCGGGATAGCTAGAAGTTAGCTCGCAAATGATATTACCATGGGAATATATGATCAACTCTTTATTGAACTCAATGTAGATTAATATATATCATCTATTCTACATTACATTTAGTGTACATTAATATGCCATGAAAGAGTTGGTTTGGGGAAGTATATTACATGTGTTGATATACTTGGCTAGCAAGTTAACTTGGAGAGCAAGCAAACTTGGAAAGCAAGCAAAAATATGTGGAAGACATATTTTAGATTTACTTTTCTTTTTCTATTTTTGAACTTGGAGCCCAAGTTTGATCATCTATAAAATGATGACCATTCTTCATTGTTTAAACCGTCCCAAAATCATTTCTTTGTAGTGAGTAGAGAGCAATTCTCTTAGGTGTAATTGTGACCTCTCCCCTTCCTTTGTTAATAATATAAAGGCAAATGTTCTCTGGTGGACGTAGTATTATTTTGATCTGAATGACGTTAAATCTTGTGTTCTTTCTATTATCTCTTTGTGTTGGGGCTTGATTCCCAGCCGAGATAATCATTTCATACCTCCCATGATCCTTGAAATTGCCAGTTGCCAAGGTTTGCTTGCTTTCCTTCTACAGCTTAATCCGCAGGAGAAGTAGGGCGGGTGGCGTACCTCACTGAGCTATCGATCGCGAAGCTATCGCCCGGTTCAACCAAGATCCTGGCTTTCGTGTTTTGGTGGGTCTCTGAGATCCTTTCGATGACCTATGTTGTGTTGAAGGGATATCTATATGATCCGATATGATTCGATCGATTGCGTAAAGCCCGCGGTAGCAATA